>CAUYQG010152804.1:0-40330 GCA_963574415.1 Tarsius wallacei
ACCCAGTTTTTCAAAGATTAGTGGTAGGTGGGATATTTTTCAGCTAATAATAAAAATAACAAAACTGAGCTTGGATTTGAACGTAGGTCATTCATTTTCAGAGCCCCCACTCTACACCCTGCTATGTAGGGGGTGCAAAAAAAATGTATACACATTTTCAGAGATGTTATCTATGTATTACTTTTTCAAGTTAAATTATGGTAGTGTGTAATATGACATTCACTCAACCGTGCTTCTGCCATTTTCTTTGACTGTCCTTTCACAGGGTGACACTAGCATTCATTTGATTACACCATCTTTTGAGTGAGCGTCATACTTAAAATGTGTGTACATTTTTTTGGCTCCCCTTATATTATGCACATTCTAACAAAAGACTCATTTTAACAGTATAGCCAAAGTATTGTTCCTTTTTGATAAGGGCTCATTGATTATAAAGGAAGTAGGGCCAACATATTGGCTCTAGGATCTAAAAATAAGTTATTAGCATGTCATATATATCTCATTGCAGTACATTGCTTTGTGCTTGTCTTTAGAAAGTAAAGAGAATAAGGAATGTTCTTTTCTGTGACTAAAAGTATTTTATGATTGGAAAGCATTTTTTATGTTCTGTTTTCTTCATGAACTTAATACTTGTGTAACTTCTTTAAAGGAAAAACTATTTTGAAAAGATTTCCTACTATGAATTGAAACTGACTTTGTAGAATTATTTCAACATAATTGTCCCTTTAAATTAAAAAAAGCAATTGTTTTGTTAAGCACCAGTCAGGTCATGTGTTCTTTGAACTGTGGCCGCCATGTTTTCTTAGCTTTGCCCCCGTTCCCTACCTTGGGGAGGTGAACCCTCTCTCTCTAATCTACTTTCTAAATAAGCTATATTTTCTAATCTTAAAACACACACACACACACACACACACACACACACACACAAACACACACAAACAAATGCCTAAAGCCATGAGAATCAAGATTCAGTGTATGTTCTTTCTCTTTTTTTTTTTTTTAAGTTGGGGTCTTACTTTGTCACCCAGGCTGGAGTGCAGTAGAACAATCATGGCTCACCATAGCCTCAACCCCCTGGGGTCAGGGACAATCCCTCCACCTCAGCCTCCTGAGTAGCTGAGACTCCAGGCACCTGCCACCACACCCAGCTAATTTTTTAATTTTTTGTAGAGACAAGATCTCGCTGTGTTGCCTAAGTTGGTCTCAAACTGCTGGGCTCAAGCAGTCCTCTCACCTTGGCCTCCTAAAGTGCTGGGATTAGAGGTGTGAGCCACCACATCCAACCAAGATTCAGTGTGTGTTCTAAAGTGTTTTGTTTGATGTCCAGGTTGGATGCATGTCACAATGAATTAACTCAGTGATGACTAGAATTTTTCTTCCAGGAATCTTTTTTTTTTTTTTTTTTAACTTTCTGTATTTTGAGAACTTCAAGGTCTATCATCACACACCTTTAAAATGAATTAAATTTAATTGAGTCCTAGTATTGTGAATAACTAGTTTTGGGCCATTTCTCTTGACTCTTTTACTGTCCTGATGAATATATGAATATGATGAATATGGAATAGCCAGTAATAGAGATTGCTCCCTCATTGCTCATGTGCTAATACGTATCCTTTGGGGACCTGATGACGGTCAGTGGTTTTTCAGAAAAGGCAAAAGAAACTTTCAGGGCATAAGGATTTAGAATTTGAATCTATCAAATATAAGTTTCACTTGTAAAGTTTTTTTTTTTGGGGGGGGGTAGTTAGGGTTTTACTCTGTCCCCCAGGCTGGAGTATAGCAGTATAACTGTGGCTCACTGCAGCCTCAATCTCCTGGGCTCAGGCGATCCTTCCACCTCAGCTGGGACTATAGGTGCACACCACCATGCCTGGCTCATTGTTTTATTTTTTTGTAGAGATGAGGTCTCACTATGTTGCCTATGTTGGTCTCGAACTCCCAAAGTGCTGGAATTACATGTGTGAGCCGCCATGCTGGGCCAAAAGTTAGATTTTAACTGACTATTCAGATTTGAAAAGACAGTTCAAGGTATTTTTTTCAAAACAAAAAGATGATTGTATGTTATAAGTGGAAACGTAGAAGGTTTGTACTAAAACAAGCTGGATATGGCTATATATATTGAACTTAAAGGCAGTTCCTGATTATTCAATAAATAGTTATCTAGTCTGTGGATCATTTACATCTCAGTTTTGTTTCCTCTTGATAAGAGTCAGGAAAGAAGAGAGAACTTAATTTAAAGGCCTAAGGAACTATAATTCTTTTGGGGTAAAAATTTAAAAGATTATTCCTCACAGGTCCTATAACATAATTCATAATTCACTTTATGGCTCCTCTTGTATTCTATATTTCATAATTCTACAGTTATTTTTTTACATAATTTCTTCCTTTAGATTAAGAGTTTAGTTGGGAACTGCCTTAGCTTAAGTTACTTTCTACCATTTGTGAAACAGTAAACAAGCATTTTCAAAATGCTTTCTTTTTGTTTTTAAGATAGGATATGTTAAAACTTGGAAAAATCTTACATTCAATTATATACTGAATGTAATATTGTAGGACATAGGTGGTCTTACAGGAAAACTTTTATAAAAATCATAATTTCTTGAGAAATAGAACATCTCAGGGGTTCTACTTGACCTCTTTAAGAATAATTACCTTATTATTTTAAGTATGTTTTAGGACTAAATTTGAGTAATGGATTCTCTTTAACTGAACTTCTTTTTAGTTCTGACACAACACCCCTTTTAAATGGATCAAGCCAAGACAGAATGTTTGAGACAATGGCAATAGAGATTGAGCAGCTTTTGGCAAGGGTAAGTACTTTCTGTTAAATGCCATTTTGCTAATAACTGTGTACTTGTTAGGTATGGTACTGGATTGTATTAAAACAGATATGTTTATTGAAATTATTCATTCAAAATCTGCACCTCCAGGCCACTTGATTTTGATGACAGCCGATCTCAGGTCATATGGTGTTATTTTAGCCTTTATGGATTATTTGGGAGAAATACTGAGTTCTTGCCTGCTGTCTTGATTGTTTTTGTTTTGTTTTTGCTGTCAGCCAAAAGGCAAATAATTTGTTTTTAACTATTTATTGAGCTTTCTACAATATTTTTGGGTTTTTTTCTTTTTTTTCTAGCTTACAGGAGTAAATGATAAAATGGCAGAATATACCAACAGTGCAGGTGTCCCATCCTTGAATGCAGCACTAATGCATACATTACAGCGACATAGAGACATATTACAGGTAATATTTTGGGCTTGAGACTTTTATGTTGTCACAGAGGTTTTTTTTAAAAAAAATTCTCTGAATAGGATGTGTGCACGTGTATTTAAAGGGACAAAGAGAAAAAGATCTGAGAAAATGAATGCCATGCTATAGGAATTTGTCTTGTTTTACTTTCTTGTGTGTGTCAGTATTAAAGAATTTTGGAAATTTCTAATAGCTCTTGCTTTTTCTTGGTGATATTGAATAATATTCATCAGTAGATAAATATACTTTCTAAAATTCTTTTGAGTAGAAGTCTCAATCTGTTGCCCAGTCTGGAGTGCAGTGGCATGCTCACGGCTACTGCGGCCTCGACCTACTGGGCTCAGGTGATCCTTGGGCATCAGCCTTCCAAGTAACTGGAACCACAGGTGTGTGCCACCACACCAACTTTTTTTTTTTAAATTGTTGTTGTTTCCAAGTTGCCCAGGCTGGTCTCGAACCCCTGGACTAAGGCAATCCTCTTGCCTCCACCTTCCAAAGTGCTGGTATTACATACGTGAGCCACCACTCCTGGCTGATAAATATATTGCTGCTCTGGGAGACCTAGCTAGCTAGCTATAACAGTGAAATAGCTAATGGTCATGCATAGTCAATAATATGGTGGTTTAGAGTATACTTTCATCAGACTTTGAAGATTACATGAAAAGGAAATAACTTGCTATAGTATATTTTTTGAGAAAATACTAAAAGTATGTACCAATAAAACAAAATAAACTCTTTTTTTTTCCCTGCCTCTTTCAAGTGTCTGCCCAAATAGCTATGCATTGAAACATCATCTGACAGTACTCTCAGGGGTACTGTCCCTCAGATCGCTGAGGGCTTCTAAGCCCTTGCCCCCAGGCAATTAGGTGTCCAGGTACCCTAGTGCGGTGAGGGATCTGATGTCAGTAATTCCCACCTACCTCTCTAGAGTGTCTGAATTCGTGGTCCCTATTTTGCACAACCATCAGCGCTTCCACTGTGGCAATCATGCATTTGCTCCATTAACACCCCTCCTGACCAAACACTAACCTAGAAAAATCCGGATCAACCGCCACTCTTCGCTCCCCACCCCTGGGCACTCTAAATAAACTCTTAAAGATCTGTGTGGGGGGATTAAAAATATAATTGTATAAATAAGAAGGCAAATATTCTTAATATTGAGAAAATTAAGCAACCGTTTCTAATTTTAAAAACTCTTCTTGGCTGAGCACATTGGCTCATGCCTGAAATCCTAGCATTTTGTGATGCCAAGGCTGGAGGATTGATTGAGCCCAGGAGTTTGAGACCAGCTTAATCAACATAATGAGACCTCGTCTCTAAAAAACATCAAAAAAGAAATATTAGCCAGGTGTAGTGGCCCATGCCTATAGTTCCAGCTACTTGGGAGGCAAAGGCAGAAGTATCACCTGAACCCAGGTTGAGGCTGCAGTAAGCTGTTATTATGCCACTGCACTCCAGCTTGGGCAACAGAGTGAGACCCCCGACTCCAAAAAAATAAAAATAAATAAAAACCTTTTAAAAAATAGGAATAGAAAGATACTTTCTTGCAAAAATGTGTATATCAGATGAAAAGCTAGCATCATGTTGAATGGTAAAGCACTAAAAGCATTCCCATTGAAGAAAAAACAAGATACTCATGATCAGCACAAATGTGTCTAACATTATTTTGGAAGTTTCTGTTGGTGCAGTTAGACAGTAAAAAGAAATAAAATAAAAATATTGGAAAGGAAGAGGCAAAATTTCTATTAGGTGGCAGGACAAAATTATATGTCTAATAAACCCAAGGGGAAAAAATTGAATTCAGTAAGATGATGGGTTACAAAATTAATATATAAAAGCAAGTAGTTTTCCTATATACAAACAATAACCTGTTAGAAAATGTAATAGAAGAAACCATACAATCCTTATGTATAAGTTTAATAATAAATGTGTAGGTGTATGTGTAAGATTCTGCTGAGGGACATAGAACAAGATTTAAATAAAGGAGAGAATCACTCTGCTTTTACATGGGCGGACTTTTCCTTTAAACCTATGAATTGAATGCCATTCCAACAATAATAGCAGGATTTTTATTTTACTGTTGTTTTATTTTTTTTTTTAAGTTCTAAGAGGTATAAAGGACAGTGATTTTATGGCACTGTTCCCCTAGCACTGAATTATTTTCATTTGAAAGAATTTGGTCATTCTTCAGGAAAGTAATTATAAAGTTATTTTTACCTTTTGTTAATTTGATTTCTTTTTTTTTTCTTTTAATTTTTTTTTATTTTAACAATGTGGAGTACAATTCAGGGTTAAATGTTCATTATGCAGGTACCCTTAATTTGATTTCTTAAATAGCAATTGTCTTGGCAGAAATTCAAAATGTGATGAAAATACATAATTGTTTCGATGAGATGAAAACATACAATTGGCTTATGTTGTGACTGGATGTTGATTTATTGCAGGATTATACACATGAATTTCATAAAACCAAAGCAAACTTTATGGCAATAAGGGAAAGAGAGAATCTCATGGGATCAGTACGAAAAGATATTGAGTAAGTTACCTTTATATTATTTTGTAGAATGTTTATTCAAATATAAGTTTAGAATGTCTTTAGTTAATTGTAAATTGAGTGGTGAAACCATGATTTAGATTTCAGGGTTTCTA
Organism: Tarsius wallacei; assembly: GCA_963574415.1. NCBI lineage: Eukaryota > Metazoa > Chordata > Mammalia > Primates > Tarsiidae > Tarsius > Tarsius wallacei. The sequence goes on from CAUYQG010152804.1 coordinate 5,900, forward strand.
ATTCCCATTTCACTGTTCTTTGAACATTGCTGCTACAGAATCATCCTAATCTACCCTGCCAGTTATATTTCCTGCTTGCCCTGGTTTTATCATTGACTCTTGCCAACCTTGACTTTCCTGTCTTAATTCAAAGTCCAGCTTAGATGATATCTTTATGAGTTCTCTTTTACCACCCATGCTAAAAATTATAACATTACCTTTATGATCCTTCACAGATGTGTCAAAGAAAATTTGTTTTAAAAAAAGAATTGTAAGTTCACAATCAGCCTGGGCAACATAAGAGACGTTGTCTCAAAAAAGAAAGAAAAGGATTATAACATAACATAATAACTGAAGCTCTACATATTTCCCTTCCTGATTGTCACCTATCCCCTGCCTCTCTTCCTTGTTTCAACAGTGATATATTTAGGTAACTATTAATACAGCTTTACTTCCCTGAAGTTCTGAAATATGTGTTTTTTCCAGGTTTAATACAAACTCATAGCCTTGTGTCATTATTTAAGGACTCCCTACACTTTAATGCTGATCTTAATCTATATTTTTAAAGATTTGTTCTTTTCTTTCATCCTTTCACCTCACCTTCAGTGATATATTCTACCATTTCATACACAGTTTTGAAAATTTTTTCACAACTGAACACAATTGCTGTAGTTAAGTCACATGGTCATCTGATTGAAGCTGAGGACTTTTTTATTTTGGACTGTCTATTGATAATGTCATTATCTCACTTGTGATAAGTTATAGGATAAGTTTTATAAACTACGATATACATTTATCATAAGCTGATATATACATAGTGTATGTACTCTGAGAATCATTTTCCTAGAAATTCTTTATTTTGTAACAGTAAGACAATTTTAATAGTAAGACAGTTGTAGTATTTTTAGTTCTTCAGGACATGTAAGTTTTTGGTTTCATTTCTTACTTAGATATACGTTTTGAGGAATGCATTGAGAACCAGTGTAGGGATGATCTTTAATGTATAGACATTGAGCTTTCTCACAATTTGTGGGAATCTCTAGAATGCAGCCTACTATAAGAACTTGCTTTTTGAAAAATGATCATTAAAAATGTTTGTCTATTCATTAAACTATTTACTGAGTACCAACTATGAGTAAGATATTATGTTAGTCAAATTAGAAGGTAGAAATGAAAAGACCAACTGGGCTCTGTAGGTGTTTATAATCTAGGTGCTAGATGGGAGTAAGGCACATACTCAAATTAGTATAAGACAAGGCAGAGTATGGTTAGTGAGTTGAGCTATAGTAATAATACCTAACATTTTAATAAGTTTTTGCAATTTACACAGTATTTTTTTCATATATTATCTTTTTTGGCTTTATAATCTTTTGGTTAAGATAGAAATTATTACTTTCATTTTCCAAAACTGGGTATTGAGAAACTAAGGTTAATTGGCTTTTAAGTGATGGGAGTATAAATTTATTTTATTTTATTTATTTTTTTTTAAATAGAGCGTATTAGCGAAAGTACGAAAGAAAAAGAAGGAAGTTCATGTCAGAAGGAGCGCTGGCAGCTGGGCTCAGTGGCTCAGCCTGTAATCTCCGCACTTTGGGAGGCCGAGGCGAGTGGACTGCCTGAGCCCGCGGGTTCGAGACCAGCCCAGGCAACTTGGCGAGACAACGTCTCTACAATAAATAAATAGATAAATTAGCTGTGTGTGGTAGCGGCGCCTGTAGTTCTGGCTACTTGGAAGGCTGACTCCGGCCTGGGCGATGGAGTGAGACTCCGACTCAAAAAAAAAAAAATAAAGAAAGAGAGCTGGCATGGTTTAAGTCTCTCTTCTAAAAAGCAGAGTATAGATTTAAATCCAAGTTGTCAGTCTTCCACGTCCAGCGTGTTCTTAGTTATGGCATTCTGCTTTTCTTGGTGGTGTTTTTTCCTATGTTTTGCATGGTAGCACTGCCTCTCAGCCAGTATTTCAGTGTTAATAGTCTGACCTTCTTTTGTCTTATTGCAGTATTTGTACAAGCATTGAATTTTTAAACTTTTGTTCTTGATACTTTATTATTAGTGGAAAACAAACATTAAGATGTTGATAGTAGTGATAAAAAAGCATTTTATGCTTTTTTTTTTTGAGTCGGTATCTCACTCCGTCACCCAGGCTGGAGTGCAGTGGCGCACTCATGGTCACCCCAGCGTTTACCTGCTGGGCTCACACGATCCTTCGGCCTCAGCTTTCCAAGTAGCCGGAACTACAGGCGCGCCCTGTCACGCCCGGCTCTTTTTTGATTTATCGTAGAGACCAGGTCTCGCAAACTTGCCCAGGCTGGTCGCGAACCCGCTGGCTCAGGCAACCCACTCGCCTCAGCCTCCCAAAGTGCTGGGATTACAGGCCGAGCCACCGAGGCCGGCCTTGTGTTAATTTTAATACTCTGAAGACCAAGATAGAAATTCTTAAGTGTGCCAAAACTGGCAAATCTTTAGCTTTATCTCAGTGTTCCTTAGGCCTCAATTAATGAATCGCATATGCTATTGCAAAGGAAAACATTCCAACAGCTTTCCCACCCTATGTGCTGAATCAGTCCAAAGTTTTACTTCTACTTGGAGAAAATAAAGATATCAGAGATAATAGACAAAGGGAAAGTAGGATTTTTTTTTTGTCCGATTGTTTCAGAGTGTTGAGTTATTTTGATGAAAAACATAGTAAACTGTTAGGCCTAAATCAGAGAGACGTTAATAGTTGTCTCTTTATAATAGATATAATTTTTAAGAGACAAATGAAAAGGTTTATATATTTTAATTGTTTCACTGAAAACTATGAAGAGGCTCAGTTTATCTACTTTTCATATCACTAGTGTCAATCACTTAATTTGATTTTGTATTATTTGCCAAAAACATTCTTGCATTTTTTTCCTCTTTTGTCCTAGGTCATATAAAAGTGGGTCTGGAGTAAACAACAGAAGAACTGAGCTATTTTTGAAAGAACATGACCACCTTCGAAAGTAAGTGTTATTGAATGTATGTGTACTGTGTACTTTTTCATATTTATTAATCCATTTACTTATATAACAAACATTTTGTGGTATTTATTATAGTAAGTGCCTTATCAATGGTAATTAATTTAATTTTCCTAGGGAATTTTCATTAGAAATGGAATTGTAACTGTTCCAACCATAATTAGAAAGACACTGTTCTGTTGAGTATTTTACATCACTTGTTACCTGCAAGTGTTTATCGCCTTCCCATGTTCTTTTCTTTAGCAAGTCTGTTGCTCTAATGCTTTTGGCCACAACTATAGGCTATTAGTAATAATAATAATAATAATACTGATAATGACTTATGTTTGAATAGCCCGAAGACACTTTATAAAGAGTAACTAGGCCATATATCAAATCCAAAAATAAACATTTTTTTCTTTTCTGAGATTTCAGAAGAAAATACCTAAAAACTTGGATAGACTATATATATTTGGATGAACTATATACACTATAAGTGTAATTTTTTAAACAAATCACCATACTCAATTTTTGCTTCATTTTTCTGTTTCTCTTTGAAATATACTATTTTCTTTACTGTTTGCTCTGTATTTTGTTGTAGAACTTAAGGGTCAGAAAATTACTTATCTCTGTGAACTCAGCCTGTAAACGCTTGAGCAGTTTGGATGCGTTGTCATTAAGTGTTAGGAATTATGTTTATATTTACTACTGCATGTACACAAATTTAGTCACATTGTAGGCACTTACTGTACTGTTCAGTTTATTTTTCATTAAAGATCACTACTTTAAACATACGCCGTGGAAATCAAAACACAAAAAGATCAAGACCTTTTTAGAAGCCAGGGTGTTTCTAGGTTTAAAACTTGTTTTTAATGTTCTTTCTTTTTTTTTGGAGTTGGAGTCTCATTCTTGCCCAGATTGGAGTGCAGTGGCCGCTCCCGGCCACCGCAGCCTCGACCTGTTGGGCTCAGGCGATCCTTCCACCTCAGCCTTCCAAGTAGCTAGAACTACAGGCACGTGCTATCACGCCCGGCTAATTTTTCATTTATTGTGGAGATGAGGTCTCGCCAAGTTACCTAGGCAGGTCTCGAACCTGCGGGCTCAGGCAATCAGCTCACCTCAGCATCCCCAAGTGAGGGATTACAGGCTGAGCCACCGAGCCGGGCTGATGTTCTTTCTTAATCTGTTGAATATTATTGGCACAAGGGGGCAGTCTTTTCTAAAGCATGTTTCGTTTATAGTATTCCTAGCTTCGGTAGTTCTTTTTGTATTTGATAAAGACCACCCTAAAAAGAATTTTTCATTGTGACCAAAACCATATTAATATATTCCTAGAGTACACAGTAACTTAAGGGATAGCATATTCTAGTAGCACAAAATAAAGATGAGATCGCATTTATGTTTCTCTATTTATTGCTTCAAAAGTAAATTAAACAGAAATATAGTAGTTTATTTTAAAAAGATGATTTGATGCTGAAAAGAGTATATTAGAGTTATTGCATACATTAATATTCTTTAATTACTTTATAACATTGTGTATTAAATCTTTTATATGAATTTTACAGAAAGTTCTGTATTTGTTATAATTATTCAAAATAAGCCCTTCAGGGGTTTAATATTGTTCATTTTGCCATTTTACAGGACAGTGAACAATTCGAGTACACACATCTTAAATAATTTGTTTAGGGTTATAAAAATGATGACAAGGTGGAAATCAAAAAGTATTTTTCCATTTTTGTTTAATCAGATTGTAAAGTCTCATACAATTTTTTATATACTTTATATAATTTTCAGCATTCTTGTGAAAAGTTCGCATGTGCTCATTTCTTTTGCTTTTTTTTAGGCTAGAAAATACAGTTTATCAGTTTATTTAGAAAGTTAGAGAGAGAAAGAAGAGAATCATCTCCCCAAGGTGGGGCAGGGAACCAAAGCCAGGAAACATGGCCTGGCCATAGCTCAAAGAGCACATGGTCATACCATAACTTAGCAAGGCAATGGCCTGGCAGTGGCCTACATGTGCTCATTCTGTATGAAAAGAAACTGAGGCAGGAAGAAGTTGAATGGAATATGAGCTTCTGATGAGTTAGTAGAATTGTTAAGACTAAAAACAAGGGCTTAGTCATTGCTCTCGATATTAAAATATGATTATCTAAATACCTTTTTAAAAAAAAAATCAGTCTTATTAGTAAATTACAAATACTGGCTAAGTGGGCAGCCCCCTCCAGTCCCCTCCCACTCTGGGAGTTTTTCTGTCCTCTGCTAGGTAACAAGAAAATTATAATGTGAAATATGTTTACAAAAGTGAAAAACTCTTCTCTAGATTTTCAGTGTTGTCTTTGTATTTCATTGGCTAAGTGCTTTGAGGAAGAATTGGCAAGATTTGTTTTTGAATAACCTTTTTTTAACTGGCAAAAGCTATAAGTGCTCTTTATATTGATCACTTTAGAAAGTGTAAAATAGACTGGGTATGGTGGCTCCTGCCTGTAATCCCAGCACTTTGGGAGGCTGAGGTGGGAAGACTGCTTGAGCCCAGGAGTTCAAGATCAACACAATTATCAAATTAACATTAGTACAATAATAATAACTAAACTACAGACTTTATTGACCAGTTTTTCACTAATCTTCCTTTTTATGGTTCAGGGTGCAATGCAGGATCCCACATAGCATTTGGTTGTCACACATCCTCATTCTCCTCCAATCTGTGACATGATTATCTAACTTTAATTTGTCTTGAGAAAATCTCAGACAAACCCAGACTAGTACTCTAAAGTGTTATGATCATGATCTTAGGCAATTTGGGGAAGAATACCACACAAGTGATGCTGTGCTTTTCTTTGAACAGCGTATCAGGGTATATACCATGACAATATGTCTTACTGATAATGTTAACCTAGATTACTTGGTTAAGGTGGTATCTACCAGATTTCGCCAAAGTAAAATTATTATGTTTCCCATTGTAATTAATAAATAAATGGAAAGATACTTGGAGACTGTGCAAATACTCCATTTCTCCTCAAACTTGTCTCCACTAGTTTTACCATACATTAATGAATTTTGCCTTCACAATTATTGCTGTGGTGCTTGCCTACTGGTGATTTTCTGTTTCTATCATTCTATTGACATTTATTAATTGTAATTCTGTATGGAAGAGCTGTCTCTTCTCCACTATTTATTTTTATTATTTATATCAGTATAGACTCATAGATATTTATTTTATACTGTGGGCTATAATCCAGCACTTTATTTTATTGTTACATATTGTTTAATATTTGGCCAGCAGGAGCTCCTTCGGGTTAGCTTCTGTCATTTGACTTGTCCTAGTCTTTGTTGAGCACTTCCTGTACTTTCTGGCAGCACAAAATGTTCATGGCTCATCTTGGATATTCCCTACCTCAGCTCTGGAATCATCCTTTAAGCAGCCTTGGTTTCTCTTACCGGAGAACAGTATTCAGAAACTAAGATCTGAATGCTAGGTTGTGTTTATTGTTATTGAAGTGTCATTGCTTTAGGCTCTGTCTTGCTGAAAGTTTTTATCATGAACGAGATTGAATTTTTTCATATCTTTTTTTTCATCTATTGAGGTGATCAATTGTTTTTCTCTGCTGTATACGTTGAATTACATTGATTATTTTCAAACATTGATTATTTTAGATTCCTAAAATAAGCTCCAGTTGATCATGATATATTTATTATCTTGTTTATATGTAGCTGGATTTATCTTGTTAAAGATTTCTGCATTATTCATGTGAGGAATGTCTGTAGTTTTTTATTCTTGAGATGTTTTTGTCTGGTTTTAATATAATGAGTTGGGAAGTATCATCTTTTCTATTTTCTGAAAGAGTTTGTACAGGTTTGGTGCTACTTATTCCTTAAATATTTGGTGGAATTAACAATGATCTGTTTCAGCCTAGAGTTTTTTGGTTTTTGGTTTTTTTTTTTGTGGCAAGATTTTTAAGTTACAAATTCAGTTTCTTTTGTAGATACAGACTTATGACTCTGTTTGGTGGGTTATTGTGATTGGCCCTGCCTAAGGCACAGATCCTTCTTTGTGGCCAGGCAATTTAGAAAGTCTGTTATCAGACCACCGGGCGTGGTAGCTTGCCCCTTTAATCCCCACACTTTGGGAGGTGGAGGCAGGAGGATTGCTTGAGCCCAGGAGTTTGAGACCAGCTTGGAAAACATAGCAAGACAGACCTGCCTAAGCCCAGTAGGTTGGCTGTGGTGAGCCCTGATCCTGCTGAACTGCAGCCTGGGCCACAGGGTGAGGCCCTGACTCAACAACAACAAATAAAAAAAAAAGAAAGTCTGTTATCAGAATAGAATGCAGCTATGGGCTTTAGGGAAGTTATCAGCCAACTAGTCACTTTAATTTGGGTTTACTACAGTCTCTTCTGTACACCAAGCCATAGATGTAGAGATAGTATGGTTAAGCAAATCTTTTTTTTCTATGACTTATAGAAATAAGTTTTTACTTTTTACTCCTCCGTCTCCTTACCAATTTATTACTAACTCTTTATGGGCCACTGGCATCCAACATGATGAATCTACTACCTAAATCTCCAACTTCATTGCTTGCTTTCCATTCTTTCAAGCTTATCAGTCTCTTCCTTTACATCCTAGGTACCAGCCGTATTGGCCTCTGTTAATTTCCTTTCACAAAGATATCAAGCCCTTTCCCTTCCATTTGTACTTATACTTAATCTGCTTAGAATACTTTTCTCATAGTTTTTTATATAGATGATCCATTGACATCTTATATGGTCTGAGCTCACTTATCACTTCTACAAAGAGGCATTTTCTATCTTTTTTTTTAAGCAAAGTACCTTTTATTTCCTTCAATAATTTCTTCTCTTTACTTTTTTATTATCTGACCCTCCTTGAATGTAAGCATCATGAGATCAGGGACTTAGTTATAGTTATAGTTAGTATTGAGTGCCCAGTTCCTGTTATATCATGGACACTTAATATTTGCTTGCTATATGAATAAATAGATGTAAACAGGTTTTAATTTTGTTTTCATATGCATATGAATATGTGTGTGTACTGGTGTATTGAAAACAAGTTTTATTCACTCACTTAATCTCCAAATATTTATTGAATACATGCGGGTGTACAAAGTATTGGTCCAGATGCTAAATATATATATGAAATCTGATTTTGAGAACTAAAGAGGATATTTTTAATGTAACTACTTATTTTTTTGCTTTGCAAAATGAATTCCCCCATGAAATTTCTTTTTAAAAAAATCAAATTTTTCTATATAATCAAAGTCTTTGGCAAGCATCTCTTATTTACAGATGAGGAAACAAGAGTCAGAGAATATGGGCCAAGGTCTCATAACTATTTAATAGTATTGCTCTTGTAAATGCACATTGCCTAACCCATTTCCATATTCGTCTCACATCACACCACCTTCCCTGTGATTCACTTCTTTAAATTTTTATTTTCATTGAACTTGTATTTCATCGCCTTTATATTTGTATTTTATTTCCATTGTATAACCAGCATGGCATAATGTTACTGAGAATTGAAAAACCGGTTGTTTTTCATCCCTCTGAAAAACAAGTGACCTAGCCTTTCTGTGTTGTGTTTTTCATCCTTAAAATGGGATGATACGTTAGGCCAGGCATAGTGATGCATGCCTGTAGTTCCAGCTACTTGGGAGACTGAGGCTGAAAGATAGCTTCAGTTCAGGAGTTCAAGCCTGCAGTGAGCAATGGTTGTGTCACTGCACTCCAACCTGGGTAACAGAGCAAGACCCTGTCTCTAAAAATAATTTTAAAAATGATATAATACCCATCCCTCTTTGTTACATGAGGGTGAATGACTTAAGAATTAAAGCTTTTTTTTTTTTTTAGTCAGAGTTTCACTTTGTTGCCCAGGCTGGAGTGCAGTGACACGATGGCAGCCACCACAGCCTCGACCTGGTGGGCTCAGGTGATCCTTCTACATCAGCCTTCCAAGTACTTGGAACTACAGTCATGTGACACCATGCCCTGCTAATTTTTTAATTTCTTTTATTTTTTATTTTGTAAAGACAAGGTCTCGCCAAGTTGCCCAGGCTGGTCTCAAACTCCTGGGCTCAGGCAATCCTCTCGCCTCTGCCTCCCAGAGTGCTGGAATTACTGGTGTGAGCTACCATGCCTGGCCAAGAGTTAAGGCATTTTACAAACTCTAAAACTATAAGGAATTTTTTTTCCACAGAGATAACCCCCCCAAACAATTTTTTTAAATAAAATCTGAAGAATTTGTTTTATATAACCTTTCGAGTACAGAACTGTTATATAAAGCAAGTTAAACTCAAACAGAATCAGTTACAGTATTTAGTTGAGAATTATTTTGTTTTTATTGACTAGCAGATATGGTTGAATTATCATTTGGGAATGCACACATTTACTGTATTTGTATTATAATTGTATACTTATGTGTAAATATGTCCATGAATGAGTAAAGAATTCTTCTCAGTTGGAGGCTTACTTTTTATCCGCTGACTTTTTCTGTGTGTGTATGTGTGTTGGAGTCTCACTCTGAACCCCAGGCTGGAGTGCAGTGGCACACTCACAGCCACACAGCCTCTGCCTACTGGGCTCTGGTGATCCTTCCACCTCAGCCTTCCAAGTAGCTGGCACTACAGGCATACATTACCACGCCCAGCTAATTTTTTTATTTATTGTAGAGATAAGGTCTCACCAAGTTGCCTGGGCTGGTCTTGAACCCCTGAGCTCAGACCATCCTCTCGCCTCGGCCTCCCAAAGTGCTGGGATTACAGGCTTGAGCCACCACACCCCGCCCTGACAAAAAAGATACCCTTCGGAATGCACTTTATTTATTTTATTTTGTTATAATTTTTTTTTGAGTTGGAGTCTCACTGTGTTGCCTAGGCTGGGGTGCCGTGGCACACTCACAGCCACTCCAGCGTCAACCTGCTGGGCTCCGGTGGTCCTTCCACCTCAGCCTTTCAAGTAGCCAGAACCACAAGTACACACTACAACACCCGGCTAATTTTTTATTTTATTTTATTGTCAAGACGAGATCTCGCCAAGTTACCCAGGCTGGTCTCGAACCCCTGGGCTCAGGCAATCCTCTCACCTCGGCCTCCCAAAATGCTAGGATTACAGGCTTGAACCACCACGCCCAGCCTGCCGACTGTTTTTTTCAGCCTGTGTTTAGACTTATATTTTGAATTTTAAAATTCACCATTTGTATGATCCAAAGTTGTGGTTGCAGAAATATTTTAGGTATACATTTTACAAACATAAAGGATGTTTTCACTTTTTATTTATTTCATTATTTTATCTAAACTTCCCTGAGGCCACATAGCTAGAAAAAGCTAGGATTCATACCTAGGTCTTCCGATTGTGTTGCTTCTGCAGCACTGCACTATCCCTTCAAGATGACTTTTTTTTTTTTTTTTGAGTCAATGTCTTATTCTGTCACCCAGGCTGGAATACAGTGGCATGATCATGGCTCACCACAGCTTTGACCTCCTGAATTCAGGTGATCCTCCAGCTTCAGCCTCCTGAGTAGCTGGGACTACAAGTGTGTACCACCACACCAGACTAATTTTTTTAATATTTTTGTGGCCTAACCTCAGCCTCTTAGTGTGCTGGGATTACAGATGTGAGCCTCTGTATCTGATGATTTTTATGGTATCTACTTCACAGGGTTGCTAAGATAATGTATGTGAAAGGGCTTTATAAACTGTAAGGCTTTTCTAGGTAAGGCAGAGCATGATGGATATTGTAAGATTAAGAAAAGTAAATACTGGCCGGGCTCGGTGGCTCAGCCTGTAATCCGTGCTTTGGGAGGCTGAGGTGAGTGGATTGCCTGAGCCTGTGGGTTCGAGACCCACCTGGGCAACTTGGCGAGACCTCATCTCTACGATAAATCAAAAAATTAGCCGGGCATGGTAGCGCGCACCTGTAATTCCGGCTACTTGAAAGGCTGAGACGGAAGGATCACCGGAGCCCAGCAGATCGAGGCTGCGGTGGCCAGGAGTGGCCACTGCACTCCAGTCTGGGCGACAGAGTGAGACTCCAACTCAAAAAAAAAGAAAAGAAAAGTAAATACTAAAGGAGAAAGGGATTATAAGCTATTCTGTCAATTTATATTCTTAAATAGAATTTGAAACACTCTTGATGTCAAAGCAGTCTTAATGAAATGATATTTTAGTTGTATTAACAGACCATGACCACATTTGAAAAATATGAGCCATGTGATCGTGATAATTTAGTGACCTTTACCAGGAGTGGTCTTACTCTAATTAAATAATGATCGGATTATAATATCTGTGAGTAGAATACTTAGTAGACTCTTGGCATTCAATAATTTGACATTGGCTTTCTCAACTAGTTATGAACCCTAAAGTTTCATGATATATAAGTTTTGTTGAAATACAGACTTGAATGTTATGTGCTATGGAGCTGGTGTTGAGGGAGTTGCTTGACTGATAAGTAAGCCTCACCTATCTGGACAGCAGCTTTTATCCATCAATCTCACTTCTAACTTCATATTTACTGCTCGTTGTTATTTACTTGGTAACTAACATGAAATTATGTATACACACATGTACATATTCTTTGTGAAATAGTATGCCAAGGAGGAAACAGCATTATATAGGTAATAGTAGTAAGATAGTTCTCAGACACTCCACACTCAAATGCCCAAACCCAAAGAATGGAATCGGAGACACAAAGTACAGCAAAAGCGAGACTTTTAGTGGCAATCTTGCAGGATTGAGTGTCTGGTAGGCAAGCACGCCCAGTTACAGTAAGCAATTTATTCCCTAGCACACCAGTCCCACCTCCAGTTCCTCACTGGCTGAGTACTATGGGATGCACAATCTTCCTGGACGTCGCCTAAGTTTCATTATTCCCTTATAGGGTATTCTTCTTTCTCCCTTCCCCACTTACATCAACACAGTCTTTCTGGTGAGTTTGTCCCTCCTCCAACGTCTTGTTTGCTTAGAGACCTTCGGTGCATGAACTTTGTCACGTCTACAAGCCATTAGGCAAGTTTTAGCTGCTATTAATTTTCCCTCAGGGCTGATTTCCTTGTCTTGAAAACGGACCACTTTAAATTTTTATTTGTAGTCATTTGTATAGTAGGTTGTTGAATTTTTAGCTTATAAGAACTGATAGAGGTCTTTGCCTTGCTAGACTCTGGGTGTGGTCATGTGCTCTTTGAGCTATGGCTATCGCCATGTTTCCTGGCTTTGGCTCCCTCCCCCAACTTTGGGAGGTGAATCTTCTTTCTCCCTTCTCTTCCTCACTCTAATTTATTTTTTAAAAACTGTACTTTTTAATCTAAAAAAAAACTGATAGCATTTGATTATTTCACTTTATCTCTATCATTCTATTCATGAAGTATCTCAAGATTACATATTAAAGCTCCATTTATCTCAGGTGTACATATGTCTGCTGTATTGAAATAGTTGGCAAAGCAAATTAATATTACCCTGAACAATAGTTTGCTTATTTTAATATTGATGTTAAAATGTCTAGATTTACAAAATAGAATGATCTACTTTAAGAGCTTTTATGCAGAACTCATTTTTCTTCCCTTGTTATTGTTAGTTCAGCAGTAAAATCAGATCCATCTTCAGTAGATACAGGCCTTTGTTAAACAGTAAAACTTGAGTTGGAGATGCTCTGCCATAGGGAGGGATTTTCTCTATCCCCAGATGTGTTTGTGCAATAATATGTACATATCACCTTGCCCCTGTAAAGATTTATAAGGATTATTTCAGTGTTTAACCCTAATTGATGTTTTATTAATCCAAAAAATAAGTGCCTGTTATACATTATTCATTCATTTATCAAAAATTTAATGAGTGTCTCCTGTATGCTGGATACTATATTGGTAGTGACTCAGACTTAGTCTCTACCTCCCTGAGAACTATTCTGGTTAGAGAAATTGTAAACAAATAATTATATTCTATGAGATATTTTTTAAAGTATTACATGATATAACACATGTGAGAAAACTATGTCATCTTTACAAATTTTTTTTTTCTCCAGTGCATGGCATGATGCCTGACCTATCTTAAATGCTTATTATACTCTTGAATGAATTGATGAAGAGCAAAGAGTAATGAGAGCATAATTTTTATTGTGTAGATGGATTAGTTCTGCCTGGATGTACAAATAGGATGAGGAGGCTTCATGAGAACATGGCTTTTGAGCTGGACTTTGAGATATAAATGTTTATTTTGAGAATCAAGAAAAATTTCAGAGCTGTCAGTCATTGAAGTGCCTTGATGTCTAGATTAATCACATATCTGTAGGCTGACACAGTTTACAGCATGCTTTTCTTTACAGTTTCATAAGGTAAGTTCATATAGCAGAATGCTTAAATCTTGACCAAAATCTAGGTTCTAGAGTTTAAGAGAGAGCATCTGACCAGTTTATTCTTTATAGTTTCGTGAGTGTCATGATTGGTAATATTGAATTCCTATTATATTTGTGAAAGCATTTTTTTCTGAGTTTCAAGTGCATGAAAGAGAAATATATACACATAATGAAAGTACAGAGGGTGCCGGAAAAAAAGTATACATATTTTATGAAAGAAAAAAAACTATTAAAATTGTAATACTCAATATATACCAATAACAACAGATGAATAGAAGTCATGTTTGACTTCTGCAATTACAGGAGGTGCTCAAAGTGGTTACCATCAGCATCCAGACTTCTGATTATGATGAACTAAAAGTAATAGATAACATCTCTTAAAATGTGTACGCATTTTTTTGGCACTCTCAGTACAGCTTCATTTTTTGTGTGTGTGTAGAGCAGAGCAGATTAGTTTGTGTTGATACATGAGGGGTCTTCTTTTTTATTTTTATTTTTTGAGTTGAAATCCACTCTGTCACCTAGGTTGGAGTGACGAGGTCTCACCAAGTTGCCCAGGCTGGTCGCAAACTCCTGGGCTCAGGCAGTCTTCTTGCCTCCACCTCCCAAAGTGCTGGGATTGTAGGCATGAGCCAGCGTGCCCAGCAAGGGGTTTTCTTTAGAGGTTTCAGAAGCAAATTAGAAAGTGTTTCTTAATATTTTATAGATTCTTTATGGTTTTGGTAGATTTTTAGGACTTTCAGTTCTTTTAAACCATTTATCTAATGGACAGTAAGTAAAAACTATGATCTCTACATTGTCTTGTAAGCTTTCTGCTTCTGTTATAGTTGAAAAAATTTGTTGACATTTTAATTTTTTGCACCAAAATGTTTGGTTAAAAACTTTGAGAGGGAGAAAAAGAAAACAAAAACTTTGTTCCCATTCATAGTTGACTTTCCATTGTGTATGTGTTGTATGTTGTATGTAATTAAGATAGTGTAGTATTGGTGAAGGAATAGATAAATGGATCAATGAAACAGAATAAAGACCCCAGAAATAGACGCACACAAATATAGTCAACTCATCTTTGACAGAGGAGCAAAGGCAATTCAGTGGAGACAAGATAATCTTTTTTTTTTTTTGAGTTGGAGTCTCACTCTGCAACCTAGGCTAGAGTGCAGTGGCACTCTCACAGCCACCCCAGCGTTAACCAGCTGGGCTTCAGCGATCCTTCTGCATCAGCCTTCCAAGTAGCCAGAACTACAGGCGCCTGCTACATGCCCGGCTGACTTTTTATTTATTGTAGAGACGAGGTCTCACCAATTTGCCCAGACTGGTCTCGAACTCGCAGGCTCAGGCAATCCAATCGCTTCAGCCTCCCAAAGTGCTAGGATTACAGGCTGAGCCACCGAGCCCAGCCAAGATAGTCTTTTCAACAAGTAGTGCTAGAACTAGACATCCACATGCGAAATAATGAATATAGACACTGACTTTACACATTTCCCCAAAAAGTAACTCAAAACAGATCATAGATCTAAATGTAAAATACAAAACTAGAAAACTTCTAGAAGTTTTATAGCATAGGATAAAATCTCAGGACCTTGGGTTTGGCAATGTGTTTTTGATACAACACCAAAGCACCATCCATGAAAGGAAAAAAATGACAAGATGGACATTGTTAAAGTTAAAAATGTCTCTTGTGCCAGAGATACTGTTAAGAGAATGAAGAGACTAGCCACAGATTGGGAGAAAATAGTTGCAAAACACATATCCAAGCCGGGCTCGGTGGCTCAACCTATAATCCCATGCCTTGGGAGGCTGAGGTGAGTGGATTGCCCAAGCCCGCGGGTTCGAGACCTGCCTGGGCAACTTGGCGAGACCTCATCTCTACAATAAATCAAAAAATTAGCCGGGCGTGGTAACGCACGCCTATAGTTCCGGTCACTCGGAAGGCTGAGATGGAAGGATCGCTGGAGCCCAGCAGGTCGAGGCTGCGGTGGCCAGGAGCGGCCACTGCACTCCAGTCTGGGTGACAGTGAGACTCCAACTCAAAAAATAAATAAATACATAAATACATAAAAATTTAAAAAAACATATCTGATAAAGCCCTTTTATCAAGATATACAAAGAACTCTTAAAAATCAACAATTAAAAATGGGCAAAAGACACCTTAACCAAAGAAGATATCTAGATAGCAAATTAAGCATATGAAAAGATGCTTAACATCATGTGTCATTAGGGAATTACACATTAAAAAAGCATTGAGATACCATTATACAACTGTTAGAGTGGTTAAAATCCAAAACACAACACTAAATGCTGGTAAGGATACTGAGTAAAAGGAAATTTTACTCATTGCTGGTGGGAATGCAAAATGGAAGACAGTATGGCAGTTTTCTTAAAAAGCTAAATATAGTCTTACTATGCATTCTAGCAGACATGTTCCCAGTTATTTATCTAAATGAGTTGAAAATTTACATATACACTAAAGCCTATACATGAATGTTTATAGTGCCTTTATTCATAATTGCCAAAAATTGGAAGCAATCAATGGATAAACAAACTGGTATATCCATATAGCGGAATATTATTCAGTGATGCAAAGAAATAAGCTATCAAGCCCCAAGAAGACATGGAGGAACTTTGAATGCACAAAAGAATCCAGTCTGCAAAGGCTAAATATTGTATAATTTTAACCATACAATATTCTGGAAAAGGCAAAACTTATACAGACAGTAGAAAGATCAGCGATTATCAGGGGTTCAGGATGAGAAGGAGAGGAAAAATGAATAGGTGAAGATAATTAAGGCAGTAAAACTATTCTACATGGACAGGATAATTAGAACAGTAAAACCATTCTGTGTGATACTACATTATGCATTTGTTGAAGCCTGTAGAATTGTATAATGCAAAGCATTAAACCCTAATATAAAGTATGGACTTCACTTAATAGTATATCAATATTGGTTCTTTGGTTGTAACAAATGTGCCACACTAATGTAAGAGGTAATAATAGGTAGAGGAAAATGGGTATATATATACTCCGTACCTTCTGAATATCTCTATACATCTAAAACCATCTTTTAAAAAAAAGTCTATTCATTTTTTAAAAAAGAAAAAAGTGACTTTCGAAGATCTCATTGCTAATGATTTAGCTTCTATTTTTTCCTCTTTTTTTCTCCTTGAACTAGATAGAAATCTGAGTCTGTAGGGTGCTTAACTTTTTCCTCCCTAGGTAATTTTTTATAATTACAAAACAAAATTTCTGTGCTAAATAAACCATGAAAAAAGCAAGTAAAGATATTTCTCTGTCTACCCAGACTGAAATATGCCACAATGTTATAATGTTAATGGAAGAGAGGTTACAGATGGTTACTACTTTCACCTTTGTTATTCTGTATTTTTCAAATGTTATCTGAAAAATAAAAATTTTTTAGCACTAGGCTGGTTGCAGTGGCTCATGTCTGTATTTCCAACACTTTGGGAGGCCGAGATGGAAGGATTGCTTGAGCCCAGGAGTTCGAGACCAGCCTAGGACATAGCGAGACCTTGTCTCTACAAGAATAAAAAATTAGCCAAGCGTGGTGGCACATTTCTATAGACCCAGCTACTAGGGAGGCTGAGATGAAAGGATTGCTGGCACCCAGGAGGTTGAGGCTGTGGTGAGCCCTGATCATGCCACTGCACTCTGGCCTGGGTGACTTAGACCCTGACTCAAAACAAAACAAAAAAATATTTAGCACTAAAACAGCATTATGTATCCTACTGCAACTTGTGTTCAGTTAACATATTTTAAGAGATAGTTATATAGAAATAAATAAGACTTAGACTTTTTTTTTTTTTTAACTTGGAAGGCTGAGTCAGAAGGATCACCTGAGCCCAGCAGGTAGAAATAAATAAGACTTAGACCTTGAGGGTCTCTCTTGTTAACTATAAGTAAAAGACTGTATCATCACAATGCTTGATATAAATGACCTAATTTCTTGATGACAACCTCATCAATTATCATGGCTTACAAAGGGATCAGTTCTTAAATTTTATTTGTTATGTGCTTGTTTGCTTATTTTCTTATTTACTTCTTACTCACTTGTTTATTATTTGCTTATTTACCTACCTTTTGAAAGGATTTTAATTAGGTATTATCTAAGTGATTTTTGCCAAGTTCTTACATTTTGTTGGTTTAAATTACTTTAAAATATGTGCTTGAAATCACATTTTTACTCTTGAAATTTGTGCCATTTGCAGTGTGTGTGTGTTGGGAGAAATGAATTTTTTGTTGTTGTTTTGTTTTTTGAAAGCAGGATTTATTGAGAGGACAGAAAACTCCCACAGTGGGAAGGGATCTGAGGGGATTGCCCATAAATTGTTTTTTTAAAAGAGGATTATTATTTAAATGTGGCTTTAGTCATTCTTGGGTACAATAATTGGTGATGAAATTAGCTCATTGTTTTCAGCTAGTTAAATTGGTCTTGAGAGAAGCAGAAATTTGTTGCTTAATTACAGGTTCTAGATGACTTTATAGAATGCCTCTAGGCTGTTATCAAGTATTTGTTTAAGAAAGATCATTCTACTTAATTGTATATTTTATACCCCAAAAGGAAATAATTTTAGATTCAATTTTTACTAGAGTATACCATCTTTATAGAGACACCCTGTTGTTGACTTCTTTGCACACTGTCCAGGATTCTTTTTTAGCGAATGGCTTTTATTTAGTTTATTTGGTCCTAGCCAAATGAGTAAGGACTTGGAGACTTCGGGCAATTTGAAAAAAAGTTTTAAATCACTGTTGTTTGATTGTTTGTTTGTTTGTTATGCCGCTGCATGATGGGGAATATATGTGAAATACCTGTGTGTGGCTTACTGTAACTCTCTGTGTGCCAAATGCATGGTTAAGCTGATGTCAGCATCTTCCTGTAAAATGAAGATCCATTCTGTGATCATGAATCCTGGGTATTCATATATGTTGTATTTTGAAATGTACCTTAGAGTATATCTTAAAACTTTTAATAAAAGAAGGTGACTAATGTTTAAGAGGACTTAACATTAAAGAGGAAAAACCCCTTCCTCTGTTGGGTAGGATATTTGGGATAATAATTTTAGTTTTCTTAGGATGGGCACACAGGTTCATGCCTGTAATCCTAGTACTTTCGGAGGACAAGGTGAGAGGATTGCTTGAGACCAGGAGTCCGAGACCAGCCTCGGCCACACAGTGAGACCCTGTCTCTACAAAAATTTAAAGAATTATGTTCAGTTTGTTCTTTCTGTGCTGTAGTAATGGTGGAACAATAAAACCTGGGTGACAGTACATCTGCTTACAGCATGGTTTACTTAATATTTTAAGCCATTGCAGAGACCTACTGCTCAGAAAAAAAGATTCCAAATATTACTATTTTTTGACAATGTACTTGGTCACCTGAGAGCTCTGCTGGAGATGTATAAGGAAGTGAATATTGTTTTCATGCCTGCTAACACAGCACCCATTCTGCACTCCATGGGTGAAGGAGTCACTAAAACTTTCAAGTCTTTTTATTTAAGAAATGGATTTTATAAATCTAAAGTGCCATCGATAGCGATTCATCTGATGGATCTGAGCAAAGTAAATTGAAAACCTTCTAGATTCCATTAAGAACATTTGTGGAGGTCAAAATATTAACATTAATAGAAGTTGATTTCACCCCTCAATGATGGCTTTGAGGGGTTCAAGACTTCAGTAGAAAGCAGTTGCAGATGTGGTAGAAATAGCAAGAGAACTAGAAGTGGAGACTGAAGAGGTTACTGAACTGCTGTAATCTCATGATCAAACTTTTACAGATGAAGAGTTGCATCTTATGGATGAGCAAAAATAGTGGTTTCTTGAGGTGGAATCTTCCTGGTGAGGATGCTATGAACATTGTCAAAATGACAACAAAGGATTTAGAATATCACATGCACTTAGTTGATAAAGCAGCTGCAGGGTTTGAGAGGATTGATTCCAGTTTTGAAAGAAGTTCTACTGTGGGTAAAATGTTATCAAACAGCATCACATGCTACAGAGAAATCTCTTAATTTCCTTTTTTGTAAATGAAGAGAATGGTAGAATCAGTCTCATAGAATTGTGAGGATGAAGTTAAAACAAGTAAAGCATATAGGGCAGGACATGGCTCATAATAAACTCACTGTAAGTATTAGCTATCATTATTCTTAACAAAGTTAGCAAATTAATAGATTGCCCTTTGAGAATTAATTTAATCATTTATTTTATTTATTTTATCTTTGTTAAGGCTGTTAACACAAAACTTGTTTGTTAAGTTTGATAATAGAATTATTTATTTTCATGTTATGCTGCCTGGTTTTTGAAATATCTTATTTTTATGCCCTTTAATGTGCTGAGTGACCCTAATAAGGACAGTCAACCAAACCATTGTGTTGAACAAGAAGGTGTTAACCCTAGTTAACCACTCCCTCTTTTGTGACCTTGTGACCACTTTACTAAGACGCCTGTTGGCCTGTTGGCATGTGTCTTCGCTATCTGCATTGTAAGATCTGCCAAGAATAGTGCCATATATTTATGGCCCCTGTCTGACTTAAAGCCCTTCAGGAGTACTTCTATGCACATTTGTTAAAAGAATAATTGCATACTAAATAATCAATAGAATAGTGGCTTTATCTGAAAATTTATATCAATTTTATACATAGACTCAGAATCAGTCTGTACTTACTGAGAAACTACTGTAATAATAGTAAAAAACACTTAGTGCCTACTATGTGCCAGGCACTGATCTAATTACTGTGTATATATATAAACCCCTTAATTCTCTGAACACATAGGTTTTATCATCATTGCCAGTTTACAGATGTGAAAACTAGAACACAGAGAAACTTGCCTAATGTTGGTAGCTAATAAATGATAGATCTAGCACATAAACAGTCAGGATTTTTACCACTATCTTTGTAATTCTTGAAATGTTTAATCACAGGATTTATGTAAGGTATTTATAACATTTTTGAACCTTGTCTTTATTCCCAAATTCATGCATTAACTTAGATCTCCTAGTCTGCTACTTCATAATGAAACTGCAACTCATTATTTTATGGAGTGAATTTAGAGATTCTTTAGGAAAGAAGTGGTTAAAGAAAAACATGCCAGTATTTATTTGAATGCCTACTGTATACCTCACACCATGCCAAAGGGATACAGATATCTTGAAGTTTGTTTTCCTACTTCTGCTGTATGGCTAGCCCTTTACCAAACTTTATCTATACATTTTTCTCTAAAATGGCTTTGTTTGTTTGCCTCTTTTGTTCCCAGTATGTGATGCATAAAGGCAAACAGTTTACAGATCAAGGTGCATTTGGTGTACCTTGAATTCTAAGTTTAGGAAGCTGAGATTTGCGTTAGTTTCTTTAAAAAAAAAAAAAAAAAAAGCCTCCCAGAAAAGGAAGGAACTTTTAAGGTATAAATAATTACTACTTAGAGGCATCAGCATTATATATGCCTAACCTGTCTCAGCAAGTTGGTTGTAATTCTTAAGTTCTGAATAGATGGCGGTGACAACTTGGAGCTATCTAGATTAAAGGGGAAGTTTCATTTCTTTATGCTATCATTAAAACTGTTCTGACTAGTCATCAGATATCTCTACTGTGGAAAAAAATAGATTTAAGCTAATAGAAGTAAGACAAAAATTTTGTATATTCTATGTAGATAAATTAAATTTGTTTCAGAGTCCAGAATTTTCTCCAGATGCTTTCAAAAATCTAGATGTTATATGTAAATGACTGAAAAGCTTATAAGTATAGAAGAATTAGTACAAGTTCTAAATGTGCATTTAATAATTCCAGAATTTGAACTTTCTTTTTATTCGCAGCTCAGATCGTCTGATAGAAGAGACAATAAGGTAGGAATAATTTTTTGTTTTGCTTTGTTGGGTTTTGTTTGTTTGCACATAAACTTAATGAACATATCAGGTTAACCCTATAACTAAGGTCAGTTCATCCTCTTTTGAAGAGGGTAGAATTTTTACTAAATGGTAATGTATTTTTATTATGTCCTTCCCTTATAAGAGATGTTTAGAACTCAAAATAGTTACTTCCAGAGTTACGGAAATCAGGCTATTTTACTTACGCTAATTTTTCTAGTTAATTCAGCCTCAATCTTTTTAAACTCAATTATTAATGGAAAACAATCTTGTGTGATTTGATAAATGTCATTTTTATAACATTTATGTAGACTTGGTTTCTTTTACAATAGCTATAGAAAATCTACTGCAGTAATACTTAACATTATCTGTAATAACATTGAACTCATTCCTTGCTTAAATTAAGGAACATTTATTTCTTGGTTTGAACTGTTTAGTTTTCTAGGTTTGGTGAACTTTTAAACATTTATTTTGATAGCAAAAAGTAAATTAACAAGGTATAGTCTCTACCCTTTAGAATTTAGCAATATATAAAGCATTGTTTTTTGGGAAAGGCAAAATGAAGTACTTGGAAACGACACGCATCCTTACCATGGACCTTAGTGTTTTGCATGTTTTATTTTATTTAACTTTCTCAGTAACTCATGAGGCATTATCTCCAAAACAAAAAGAAATTAGGTTATTTGCTTATAGTCACATAACTAATAAATGATATTGAGTATTCAAATCCTCAAGCCTGAATCTAACCCTAGAAACAGAGCTCCATCTAAACTACTACTATATTTACCACATGATAAAAAGAATGCAAGCTTTGGGGTCCAATATGGTTTGAAATCTGGCTGTGCTACTTATTAGGTCTCTGTTCCCTTTAACTTCTTGGAGCCTTTGTTTTCTTATCTGTTTAAAAACATGGGATTGATGGTAATACCTATCCTGCAAGATTGTTGTGAAGAGTAAAGATAACGTCAGGACTGGGCATGATGGCTTCTGCCTATAATCCCAGCACTTGAGAAGCTGAGGCGGGAGGATCACTTAAGACTCGGAGTTCAAGACCAGCCTGAGCAACGTAGACCATCTCTACCCAATAAAAGATAATGTTAAAAAAATGCCTAGTACAGTACCTGGCTGATACTAGGTAATCTGGAAATGGTAGCTGTATTATTAATACCAATCCTTTTCTTTCTGAAAACCTTTTATTTTAATATCCTTTCAGATTTCAGAAAATTTTCAGTAGTACAAAAAAGTTCCAATACCTTTTAGCTTCCACAAAGGGGTTAATATTTTGCCACATTTGCTTTTTCACAGTTTCTTTTCTGAACTACTTGAAAATAAGTTGCAGACATGATGCCTCTTTATTCCTAAGTATTTCAACATTCATTTCCTAAGTATTTGTTTATATTGATATGGATTCTTACTTTATTCAATGAATTATAATATGTTCCCATAATTATTTAATAGTAATTTTAATATATTGTAATGTTTCATAATAATATGCCATTATCATGTCTTGATGTTTTTGTTTAAATTGTATGCACTCATCTTCCATCTGAACAACATTTTTGCCGTATTACCCTTTTTTTTTTTTTTTTTTGGAACCAGAGTCTCACTCTGTCACCCAGCTGCTCACGGCCATCGCAGTCTCAACCTGCTGGGCTCAGGCGATCCTTCTGCTCAGCTTTCCAAGTAGCTGGAACCACAGGCGTGTACCACCACACCCAACTAATTTTTTGATTTATTGTAGTGATGAGATCTCACCATGTTATGTTGCCCAGGCTGATCTTGAACCCCTGGGCTCAGGCAACCCTCTCACCTCTGCCTCCCAAAGTGCTGGGATTATAGGCGTGAGCCACCATGCCCGGCCCAAATTACCTAATTGTTGACTGTAGTATCTCCCTCGTAACCCCTTCCTTTTCATCAGCTTGTGAAGTCTGATCATGTTTTGCCAAAAATTTTAAGTTCCCTATAATCTTTTTTCTTTTCTTTTCCCTCCCTTTAATTGTCCCTTTTTCTATCTGGCCTTCTAGGACCAGACTTCCCTACTTAAGTTTTCAGTTCAGAGCTGATAGAGCTAGTGATATGAGTATGAAATTTTGAGGTACCTCGTAGGATAGGAGAACATTTGGGAACCATTGAATTATTGCCTTCATTACAGTATTTTGCTAGTTTAAAAACATGTTAGACTAGATGTAGTAAGAAGTGACTCATGCCTGTAATCCCAGCACTTTGGGAGGCCGAGGTGGGAGGATTGCTTGACCCCAGAAGTTTGAAACCATCCTGGGCAACATAGCAAGACCCAATAGCTACCAAAAAAACTTTAAAAATTAGCTAGACATGATGGCACGTTTCTGTATTCCCAGCTAACCAGAAGGCTGAGGTGGGAGGATCACTTGAGCCTAGGAGTTGGAGGCTGCACCTATGATTGTGCCACTGCACTCCAGCCCAGACCTCATCTCCAAATAAATAAATAAGATATTATTAGAAGATCCTTTATTTTAATATTTCCCTTTATTTCAAAATAATGAAAAAATAATAATGATAAGTATCACATGTGAAATTTCACTAAATACAAAGCTAGTTATGATTTCTTATGGATAATGTAACATTTAAGTGTCAAATAATGATAATTGCATTTCTGTATATAAAAATTTACCTTTTCGTTTTGAAGATACTTTTATGAAATATATGAATGCCTGAATATAGACCCTGACATGAATTTATTGAAAAGAACTAATATTTTTAATATTTATAAACTTATTCCTAAGCTTTAAATGTATAACTAGTATTATTTGTTGTTGAAAAAATGTGACTGAGTTTAGTTCACAAAACAGGTAAGAAAGTTGAAGTTCCAGTAAGCACATCAATGATTTATCATTTTAAAAGCATTAGATATTATTTGGAGCTTATAATTTGCCTCTGAGCATTTGACTCTTGAAATAACAGCCTAGATTTCACTCAGCTTGACTCTAAATCATAGCTTGAGATGGGAAAATATATCTAGATATACTTTATGTGTACTGGAAATCATGCATATTCAACAAGATAATAACATAATGTATGAGGATAATGTCCATTCTCCAAGGAATACAAAGTGCTTTGCAGAAATTATTTTTTAATTTCACTTGTGAGTCAAAATATATAGGAGATAATGATAGTCCCAGTTGAAAAAAGAGGCATATACAAGTATGATTCAAAGATTGGGCTCAATTTGCTCAGCCTAGATTTGAATTGCTACTTTTTTTTTTTTTTTTTTTTTGAGTTAGGGTCTCACTTTGTCACCCAGGCTGGAGTTCAGCGGCACAGTCACAGCTCAACCTCCTGGGCTCAGGTGATCCTTCCACCTCAGCCTCCTAAGTAGCTGGGACTATAGGCACGTACCACCATGCCAGGATAATTTTTTATTTTTTGTATAGAGACGAGGTTTTGCTATGTTGCCTAGGCTGATCTCAAACTCCTGGGCTCAAGGAATTCTCCTGCCTTGGCCTCCAAGGTACTGAAATTACAAATATGAGCCGATACGCCTGGTCATAAATTCTGTTACTTTATAAAAGACCATAATACCTAATTTTAAATACCTTGTAAAAAGTCGACCACATTTTAAATGTGTTATATTCTGTCATAGACATTCACTTAAGCTGAAAAATTATAATAATTAAATGATGCAAAGAAAGTTGTTAGTTCTTATGCTCATGGTTTGGGGATCTAAAATCCAGTGCATTGTACAGTTGATCTTGCCCCATCCTTCTGCTCCAGTCTTGACTGTTCTCTGTGCCTGCCACACTGTTCTGATCCTGCAATGTCCTTTCTCCGTTATCCTAAAATAATCTTCTTTATTGGATTACCTGGTTGTTGGGATTTATGTCTTACACTTTCCTATTTTATTCCCTCATTATGTTGCACCAAGTCCTTTAGTAGCTTCTGAGAAAGAATAGGAGATAAATATTTTGAGCCGTTCACATCTAGAAAAAGTCTTTATTCTTCCCATATTCTTGATTCATTGTTTAGCTAAGATATAGAATTCTAGGTTGGAAATAATTTTGAAATTTCTGAAGACGTTGTTTTCAGTATTACTTTTAAAGTTCAATGCCATTTAAAATTGATTATCTCAATTAAAATTTCTGATACTTTGTAAATGATATACTTTTTTCCTTTGAAAACCTTTAGGATCATCCCTTTTTGATTTTTTTTTTTTTTAATTTCAATTTCACGATGATGAGCTCAGCATGCTTTTTTTTTTTTTTTAAGTAGAATTTATGAGAGGACAGAAAAGCTCCCAGAGCGAGAGGGAACTGGAAAGGTTGCCTAGCATGCATCTTTTTCAATCTATTGCACAGGGCATTGGGTGGGCTCTTATTATCTGGAACCTCTGGAAACTAAACTTCAGTTCTGGGAAATTTTCTTATGTCATTTATTCATTTTCCTCCCTCATTTTTCTGTTTATTTTTAAAAATCTAAAAAGATTGGATGTTGGGCCTTCTGAATTGATTCTTTCTTGCCTTTTCTGTTTTCCATTTTTTTCCTTTTCCATCTTTGTATTCAACTTTCTAGGAGATTTACTCAATTTAGCCTTCCAACTCACCTGTTACATTTTACATCCCAAAGTGCTGGGATTACACCCCCCCCCCCTTTTTTTTTTCTACTTACATGAGCTCTTTCCTGAGGGACAGAGACATACCTACATGCTTATATATGTGTGTTTTATGAATGTGATCATCTTTTCTCTCTGAAGACATTAAATATAATTTCATTTTTTAGTTTATTGAGCGTTCTTTATAGCCTCTACTTCCTCAGACTCTTTTCTGTTTGCTGGCTGGTTGGTTTGAATCTCTGCCTTTTATGTTAGAGGTCCTTCTCAAATGTCTGGTGATTATTGACTTTTCTTCATACTTAGGAGTGTGGTTCCAAAATCTAGCCCTTGGAAGCTCATTCTGTGCACATGGGTAGTGGGGACTTGCTGAGTGGCAGGACTCACAAGTACATAATCAAGTAGAAAGCTGACTGTTTCATTGGGGATTTCACATTGTCAGATCCCTAGCTCTCTTTTTCTGGGTTAGGTCTTCTACTGGACTGGGGGCAGTTACCTGGCTGCTCGGATTAAGAAAGGCAAGTTAGGGGTCTGGCAACTCCTTGTACAAATTTCCATGAATTCCTCTCCCCCCTTTTTTTTTTAGTAGGAGTCTCACTCTGTCGCCCAGGCTGGAATGCAGTGGCACACTCACAGCCACCCCAGCATCAACCTGCTGGGCTCTGGCAATCCTTCTGCCTCAACCTTCCAAGTAGCTGGAAATACAGGCACCCACTACCATGCCCAGCTAATTTTTTTTATTTTTTTGTAGAGACGAGGTCTCACCATGTTGCCCAGGCTGGTCTTCCCTGCGGGCTCAGGCAGTCCTCTCACCTCGGCCTCCCAAAGTGCTGGGATTACAGGCTTGAGCCACTGCACCTGGCCAAATCTCTATTTTTAATCCTATTCCACAATTCTGCCTTCAGAAATACCTGGTCCCTTCGATTCTTGATCTTTTCCCCCAGTATCTGGGGAAAACTTTCACTAATTATTACTTGACTTAGAGTGGCACTGAAGTAAATAACAGTAGTAAATTTGGAGCTGCTAGTGGGTTTGTTTGGATTGGTTTTACCCATTTAAATCTATTCCAAAATGTCATTTTCAAATTTTATCCAAATTTCTTGCCAACTTACTAAAAGGTGGAACTAGAGTGAGCACCAAAAATGTCAGACAATAAAATTTCCACATGAACAGGTATTTTTCTATAATAGACCTAAAAGTATTGGGAAGATTAGGTTGTCAGCATTGAAACACCTGAGAATATCAGGATCCCAAGAAGAGGGTTCAGTTGCCTAGGACTTGTCATTTTCTTTCTTTCTTTCTTTCTTTTTTTTTTTGAATTGGAATCTCACTCTGTCGCCCAGGCTGGAGCGCATGGCACATTCAAGACTACCGTAGCCTCAACCTGCTGGGCTCAAGTGATCCTCTGCCTCAGCCTTTCAAGTAGCTGGAACTACAGACGTGCACCACCATGCTCAGCTAATTTTTTTGATTTATTGTAGAGATGAGGTCTCGCCAAGTTGCCCAGGCTGGTCTCAAACCCCTGGCTCAGGCAATCCTCTCGCCTCAGCCTCCCAAAGTGCTGGGATTACAGGCTTGAGCCACCGCACTCAGCCTGGACTTGTCATTTTCTAAATTTGCAGCAGTAACTAGCTGACTTCAGATGAAAGTGATCCAAATCCTAGTGCTCATGTGAATTTGTTGTATGTGTGGAATTGCTAATGTTATTAACATTTCTTAATCACTCAAATGAAATTTTTAAAATTTTCTTCATTAGACATTTGTATATTGTAAAAGTACAATATTCCTACTGCAACTACTTAAATAATACTAAAATGTATAAAGAAAAAGTTAATTCCCTGGTAGTTCCCCTTCATTCTTATCCCCAGAACTAACTTGTATTAACTGGCAGTTGTGTATCTTTCCAATACCTTTCTCACTGTCATAGAAACATACACAAAGATGTTGTGACTTGCTTTAATCACTCAATACATCATAAATATCCCCTCAGGTTAATAAAAATAAAACTAAATCATTCCTTTTAATTACCAATTACTATTGCATAATATGGTTATACCAAATCTATTATACCAATCAAATGTTGTTTCTAGTTTTGGGGAGTTTGTATGTGTGTGTTTGTTGTTGTTTAGTTTTTACTGTTATTTTTTTAAAATGCTTCAATAGACACCGTTTTACAGATTGAACATCTCTAATCCGAAATGCTTGGGACCAGAAGTGTTTAGGATTTCCACTTTTCACATTAAGGATGTTCAACCTTACACACTTTTGTTTCTTTTTAGCTTTCTCAAATCTTGAAATTAAAGTTTTGATTCGTTTGTCATTTGCTTCGCACAGTCCCTCTTGCATTTCCCCTAAGACACACGGTAGCTTATTCTCTGGGGGCCTTTCCTGTCCAAAAATGTGTTCACTCAGCTCCCAGATGAATCCGACTAGTAGAGACTCTTCAACAGTGGCATACCATGTGTGATGAATGACCCAGCAGCTTTTCCCTGTAGAGGCTGGGCATCACATCAGCTGCAAGACTCTAAGTGCCCTGCTTGTAAGTCTCTGGCTATTGGTAGCAGTCTGTTCCCAGATATAGGGACTGGGAGCAGGTCAGTTCTTTGCTGCAGCCCTTACACATGCAGATCCATAGTCTTCCACTTCCTGAGTTCCTCAGGAAGCCATGAAATCTGAATCTTTGCCCCAAGCTTGAAGAATAATCAAGGCTTCCCTACCATCATTTCCCTGCTTCTCTCCTTTCTTGAGAGAGTGTAACCCTTCACCTGGCTTTCTTCCCTGGAGATCTCAAGGGAAATTAGGGTCCCAGATAGACCCTTCCCAGTATGTCTGCTCTTGTTGACTTCAAACAGGAAAATGGGCCAAAGATGAAGTCAAGAATTTGTACGCTGACCACCATCTTCCCAGAATCTTAATGTCTATTGCTTTTTTTTTTTAATGTTTTAGATATTTTCAGAATAGCTCAACAGCTTCCCATTTTCTATTGCTTTTTGTAATGTCAATATCTAAAGCACTCCCCTGTGTGTTACATATCAAAGTGGTTACTGACCCTGCCCTCTAGGACTCTAATGCCCAGAGAGATAAAACTGGAAAATGAATAATCTGAAGTAATAGCAAAGAGATATTAACTCAGATTCTTTTCAGCAGGACATCAAAGTAGTCACACGAAAAAGACTTTATTCTACAGAGTGACTTCCCTTCTCTCAGTCATGCGTAATGAATCTGTGACCTTTGTCAGCTAGCTTGGAAACCCAGCATCCTGTTGTGTGCATATTCCAAAATCTGCCTGGTTGGGACATTATGCTCTTCATAAATTGAGGGCTGGTTGCATATGAATATTTTATGATGTTTTACACTTATTCTATTTTTATGATTTAAAATAAATTTCTACTTCCCTCTCAATAGTTTTTTCTGATTAAGAATATTTTAATAGCTAGCCTCTTTTAAAACTACTATAAAAAACTTTTGTAATATGTGATTTGCCTGATAATGTCTTATTTCATTTGTGATTTTGAAGAAATGGGAAATGGCCTACTGCCTTGTATTTTAAAAATCAAAGGATAGCAGTGGGATCGTACAGGAAAAGAACAATGGGAAGGTGCTTAGGAAGTAATGTTTCTCTTTATTTCCTGCTTAGTGCTTTTAAAGATGATGTTGCTTACTGTAGTTTTCTGCTCCTTTTTAAGGGTATGATGGACTCATGCAGGGTAATCTTAAATGCCACTCTAATTGTTGTCTCTTTCTTCCTCTTGCAGCATTGCGATGGCAACAAAAGAAAATATGACTTCACAGAGAGGAATGTTGAAGTCAATTCACAGCAGAATGAACACTTTGGCCAGTATCCTTTCTGACCGTTTGAAGTCCATGTTGTGGGGAGGGGGGAGGTAGGGGTGTGTGTGTGTGTGTGTGTGTGTTTGGCAGGTTGCCATCATAAGCAGTAGAACCCTCCAGTAATTACATAATATGAATATACTGTGTAATCCTACTTTGTGAAAGTTTAGAACCATGTAGTTGTTATTTAGTGAATTTTTAAGTTATTCACAAAAGTATTTTACATTTGTAAAAGCTCTTAAATCTGTGTTAGAACTCCACAGTGTATATTATATTTTTACCTAAATATAACAAAGTACATGCTTTTTTATTTTTCCAGTTTGGAGAGTAAATCTATGGCAGAAGAAGACAGCCTTATATGTGGATAAGTGGTAGCTGCTGATAGGGTATTGAGACTATGCACAGGCTGAATCTAGGATAAATTCTCTACTTGTTATGATCTCTACTTGTTAATTTTTCAGTTTCCCAATTTAAATTAAGATTACTAATACTTCCAAGAAACCCACTAGAGAAACTGATAGGACTATTAGTCTGAAGCATTTTATTTACTCTGAGAAGACAAGCATTTTATTTTTTTATTTTTTAATGGAGTTTCCTTCTTTTTCTTACTTTTATTTTAAAGATGTGGGGTACAATTCAGGATTAGGTATACAAGTGGTCATCATACAGGTAAAGTTTGAGCCTCCCGTTGATCCCCACTTTGCCTGGTTTGAGATCAGATACCCTTATTGTTGTGTCTCTCCCCCCGCCCCCACCCCAGCAGTATACTGCTACTGCCAATCCGTTTCTTATAGTATTATAATAAATGTTCAGGATCCACTTAGAGTGAGAACATGTGGTACTCTGTTATTTGTTTCTGTGATCGATCACTGAGTATGATAGACTCTAAATCCATCCAAGTTGCTGCGAATGGGACAGCTTTCATTATGCACAGTATAATGGCCTCAATTCTAAGAATCATAAGTGGAGGGAGAGTTGCATTACCTTGTGAGCAAGCTTTCTGGTTTATCCTGACCCCGGGAGCTATGGTCCATAAGCAGACCTTTCCCATCTGGCTTCAACCCATCAAAGTTGGAACCACCTAAAGGGAAGGGAAAGAAATTAAAGTTTACTTACATATGCTTTAATACATAGACCACAGCTTCTCAAATTGCAGTCCAGGAATTCTGGTAGTCCACAAGTTGCTTGAAAAGGCCTTTGCTGGGGTCTGGGTGAAGCCCCACAGATCACACACAGAGGGGGAAAGAAGTATTTCATCTGGATGTCTTTACTGCTGAAAACATAACCGTTCCAGCTAGTTTAACTCCCTTTTCTTTGAGACAGGGTGTATTATAGAAAGAATAAAACTATGAAACATGAAAACCTAAGTTTTATCACCTGTTTCATATTTAACGACCTTCTGACGTTGGGCAAGTTATCCAGTCTCTCTTAATCTCAGTAATTTGAACTGTTCTGCCTTTTTCATAAGCTTACTGCAGGATCAAATTAGCTGACGTGTGAGTATGCACTTTAAAAGCCATACAATATATTATAAAATATAAGACTGTATTCGTACTACCATCTATTTCAAGTGAGACTTCAACTCCACAGAGGAGAAAGGCCAGGGTCAGAGATCTAAAATTGGAAAGAGTCTAAGCGCTCTAGGGAATGAAAAGCGCTCGTCATGGTCAACAAATTGCCTTGAAAAACAAAGAGCCCAAGGACTCAACACTGAAATATTTTGGGAAAGTCGTTAAACCAAGATAGACCTAAAAGGAAAATTAATCTGCCAATAGTTTTTCTACTCCTTAAAAGCCAAGTCTCTTGTCAACAGGGAATAACATGAAGAGGCCACAGAGAGATATGACATCCATACCCAAATTATGGGAAGGAGCCCTGGAGGCATGAAAACACCACTGAAGAATTTTGCACTGAAGACTATTACTAAACATGGATTTCTCAACCATGCATTCACATGAATCAGAAAAAAATCAAACTTTTGAAAAATGAAAACATAATCATTTGAAACATGAAAATAATTACACACCAATGCCTCCAATCAGCCACAAGTGCTACAGACTGAATATTTATGTCCCTCCCAACCAAATTCATATGTTGAAATCCTGACCCCCAAGGTAATGTACTAGGAGGTGGATGAGGCCTTTGGGAGGTGCTCAGTTCACAAGGGTGGAGCCTTCATGATTGAGATTAGTGCCCTTACAAGGGCTGAGGAGATCAGAGTTCCCCTTTCCGCCCTGTTTACAGATAGCTGCCTATAAACCAGGAAATGGGCCCTCATCAGACACTGAATCTGCCAGCACCTTGTTCTTGGACTTCCCAGCCTCCAGAACTGTGAAAAATAAATTTGTTGTTGTTAAACCACCAAATTCATGGTACTCTGTTATAGCATCCTGAATGAACCAAGACATCAAAGCCTTTCAATTTTGCTTCCTAAATGCCTTTCAAACCAATATATTCCTATCCTGATATCACTGTACTAGTCTAGGTTACCAACATCTCCCTTGATTAACTACAAAAGCCTCAACTAATCTCCCTGCCTCTTACCTCATCCTCTCCAACCCAATCTCTACACTGTGGCCAGAGGTTTCATTTTCTGAAAAAAACTGAAGCCAGGTGTGGTGGCTCACACCTGTAGTCCCAGCACTTTGGGAGGTGGAGGCGAGAGGATTTCCTGAGACTAGGGGTTTGAGATCAGCCTGGGCAACTTGGTGAGACCTTGTCTCTAAAAAAGAAAAAGAAAAAGTAAACTGGACCACATCACGTTAAGTCTTTTAAAGGTTCGCTACTGAATAAACCCAAATCCCTCCATATGGTTGCCAAGGCCCTTCCCAGTCTAGAACCTGCTCACCTCGCCAGCCATATCACTCACCAAAGTCCTCTGGCCCCTACCTCTTTGATGCCATGCTCCAAACATATTAAAGGTACTACAGCTACATAAAGATCCCATTAGGAACTGACTTCCCTCTTCTTCACTACTATGGCTAACTTCTACCTATCCTGTGCCAGTCAGCAAACTTTTTCTGCAAAGGGTCAGAGACTAAATGTCCTAGGCTTTGCAAGCTCTACAGTCTATGTCACAACATTCAATTTTGCCACTCTAGTGCAAAAGCATCCATGAGTGTGGGTGCATTCCAAAGAAACTGTATTTATGGACACTGAAATCTGAATATCATATAATTTTCACATATCACAAAACATTATTCTCTTTGAGTCTTCTCAAACATTTGAAAATGTAAAAACCACCCTCAGCTCATAAGCTATACCAAAGCAGGCAGCAGGCTGGATTTGGCCTCTGGATCATAGTTTGTCAGCTTTTGCAGTAGGTGAAGCCTTCTCTGACACCTCCTAGACTAGTCAGATGTCCTGACAGTGGCGTTTCCATAGCCGCCTTTACTTTCCTATCATAGCTTTGACTTCTGTGTGTTATAGTTTTTTTTTTCCATAGCTGTTGTTGCTGTAGATGATAAGCTTCTTGAGGATGAGACTACATCTGATTTATTCATCACTGTATCTCCATCACCTAGCACACCACTCAGCTATTATAAGCAGTGCAATCATTCAACAATTCAATACTAAATACTAGATGAAACTGAATTCCTATGTGCTTTATGTAAATACATCATATTCAAGTCAAAGTCTGTAGCATTCTTTTGGAGAACAGGTTGAGTCTAGAGTCCTAATACCCATGGTTACTTAATAATTATTTCTGGAAACCAAGTCCCCAACTGGATTCTATCTCTCCGCCTTTACTTCTGAGCTGCAATAACACTTAGAGAAATAAGGTATTTGAGTTAGCGAATGATGTACTGGGACACCTAGTAGAATGGCTGAAATTAAAAAAAAAAAAAATTGGCGGGCTCAGTGGCTCAGCCTATAATCCTGCGCTTTGGGAGGCTGAGGTGAGTGGATTGCCTGAGCCCGCGGGTTCGAGACCCGCCTGGGCAGCTTGGCGAGACCTCATCTCCACAATAAATCAAAAATTAGCCGGGCATGGTAGCGCGCGCCTGTAGTTCCGGCTACTCAGAAGGCTGAGACAGAAGGATCGCCGGAGCCCAGCAGGTCGAGGCTGCGGGGGCCGGGAGTAGCCATTGCACTCCAGTCTGGGCAACACAGTGAGACTCCAACTCAAAAAAACCCCAAAAAACAAAAAACTAACAATACCAACTGCTGACAAGAATGTAGAGCAATATAACTCTCATTCATTGACAGCTGAAAAGGAAAATGGTAAAGGCAATTTGGAAAACAATTTGGCAGTTTCTTACAAAGCTAACCTGTCTTATCTTATGATCCAGGAATCACACTTTTAGCCATTTGCTGACGTGAAAATTTGCCAGGCATAGTGGTGTGTGTCTATAGTCTCAGTTACTCAAGAGCCTGAGAAGGCCGGGCTCGGTAGTTCAACCTGTAATCCCAGCACTATGGGAGGCCGAGGTGAGTGGATTGCCTGAGCCCGTGGGTTTGAGACCAGTCCGGGGAACTTGGCAAGACCCCATCTCTACAATAAATCAAAAATTAGCTGGGCATGGTAGCACGTGTCTATAGTTCTGGCTACTTGGAAGGCTGAGGCGGAAGGATCACTGGAGCCCAACAGTTTGATGCTTGGGTGGCCGTGAGTGTACCACGGCACTCCAATCTGGGCGACAGAGTGATACTCCAGCTCAAAAACAAACAAAAACCAAAAAAAGAGGCTGAGGTGGCAGGATTGCTTGAGGCTAGGAATTCAAGAGTAGCCTGGACAATATAGTGAGATCCTTGTCTCTTCAAAAATAAATAAATAAAATAAAATAAATGTGGTGGGACATGCCTGTAGTCTCAGCTACTTAGGAGGCTGAGGTGGC
>CAUYQG010152805.1:0-12117 GCA_963574415.1 Tarsius wallacei
GTATCCAGTGTGATTTCCTTGCTTTTGCCTGATATTCCTGAGAGCTATATTAATTTATTATCCTACATTTCTTGAATATTTTGGTCAGTTGGAAGCACCTGTCTCCTGGCTACATTATCAATTACCGGGTCATGTAAGAAAAAGCAACACAAAAGAACATGTCAACGTTGTCTCTATTGACTTCACCTCACCCCTTGAACTTTCCTCTCCAAAGCCACTTTTCTTATTTGATGTCCCTCTTTGGGGCAAGAATATGTCCCAGTAACATCATGGATAACAATGGATCCTGTTGGCTG
Source organism: Tarsius wallacei (assembly GCA_963574415.1). NCBI lineage: Eukaryota > Metazoa > Chordata > Mammalia > Primates > Tarsiidae > Tarsius > Tarsius wallacei. The sequence continues at coordinate 297 of CAUYQG010152805.1, forward strand.
TGGTTTTATTTTCAGATCTGGGTTTGGAGCCTTCCCATGGAAGGAAGAACCCTCCCCAGATGGAGGCTGATGTTTCTGAAGGCTCAGCAGACAACACACATAGATGTGAAGTCATTGGCCACAAGCCTGACACCAATGTCCTGAAACAGAAGAATCTAAAAATAAAACGTCCAGCCCGGAAATGGAAACTAGCATGCCGATTTCCTGGCCTTCAAACTTAAGGTATAAAGATAGCTCCATATCTTTTGCTCTTAGATGCACTTATATTCTTTTATTTCTCTCTGTATGAAATGATGAGATGACAGCTCACTCTCCCACTGCTGTTTCTCTTTTTTGTTCTCTCCAGCAGCTGCTGTCCCTCTGTCACATTTACCTCTGCGTCCCATGGGCGGCCACCCTGCCAGGCCCTTTCCTCTCCATCTCCTGTTTGCTCTTTGAACTCTGTTCTGTTCCCATAGCTGCTGTCCTGATAGTCCCTCTCACAGCCACAGGAGAGTCCAGCCCCGCTGTCCTCGCTCAAGGAACTTATTTTAAGCTGCTAAACAGGTGGCACTTTGCTGGAAATCACACACTTTCTTAGCTTATTTGCCTTTCCTCCCTTGCATCCTCAACGGCAGTATCTCTTTCTCTGGGTAGCATTGCTTTAATACATCACTTGCACATAGATTTTCCTTTTGGGTCTGCTTGAGCAACACAACTTAGTCAACCTTAAACTCTTACCTTGTACATGGGAATGAGAAGTGTGAGAACTGAGCACAAAGAACCCCATTAGAAAACCAAATTGGAATTTGGGTAATGGGTTGGAGTTAGCTACCTGTCTTGATTCAGATATGCCTCAACCCCAGATGTGCAGTCTTGTGCCAATGTGGATGGAATTTCCAGGGACTCATTGTCTGCACAACATGAACTCCTTTGAACTGACATTAACTGCAAGACATTTATGAGTCTTTAAAGGGAAAACTGTTCAAAAGTAGCTGCAGAGGGCAGAACTTGAGAAGTGCGTAGATCATAAGGTGCAGTCCAACCTCTCCTTTTTAATCTCATTTTTACTTCTCCAAGTTGAGTTCAGAGTCTAAAATGCAACTCAGATGAATCTTGAGGAGGGAATATGTTATGAATTAAGTTTAAGAAAAGTGAGTCCAGGAAGCAGCTTATAAATATACCCAAAATGACTGACAGGAATACAGGACAATCTTTGCTTCACCAGCCCAGCTGATAGGAGAGTGATTTAACTGAAATTGCAAGAAGAAAGACTAAAGTCCACAGAATCAAAGGAATGAAGCCAATCATAAGAGAAATGGACAAAGGGAAGAAAATGATGGGTTGGTCCATTCATTGTCTAGAAATCATGCTGCCACATAAGAAATACTTGATGAGATTTCAATGACTGAACTCACACCTTGAGATTCTCTTAGTGCAGAGTGTAGTTTGGGCATCAGTATTTTTTGAAAGCTTCAATGTGATTCTAATTTGTGGCCACAGAGGAGAAGGGCTACTGGTCTACTCTGATCTCAGGTTATCAACATGAGATCATGCCCCAGGTGTGTGCCTACTCCAGAGAAAAGGCTGAACCTCCATCAGTCACTGATGGGCTCTGTGTTCCCCTCTCTACAATGCTGTTTATAGGACAGGAACAATTGAGAAGCAAATGAGAGGGTTAGACCTATAGCCTCTGTACTTGAAGCATACTTACTCAAACTGTTTTTAATATAAGACACAGTATGAAATAAACATTACATTGAGGCCCCCGTGTACAGGGAACAGTACTTGCCTTAAGACATCTATTGGAATTTAGTATTTTATTTTCAATTTTAAAAAACAAAGCCTACAGTTTGCATTTCCCCATGTGGATTTGTATGTCTATACTGCTTTATGCCACTCTTGACACGGGTGCAAAATCTGAAAATAATCTTTTCAAAAAACCACCATGGGAAAAACAATAGGGCCTGGGGGTAGACTGTAGTAAAACACAAACTAATTCTTTTCAAGTTTGACTTCAGAGTTTTGTTGGTTTAGATGCTGAGATAGTTCTACAAATGCCTTCAGGTGTAGGCAGGCATGGAATCCACTTCAGAGAATTAGAGAGTGTATATTGGACCATGGCGACAATCCTCCCCACTCTCCATTTGTTGATTCTATTTGGGCCTCTCCTTTTTCCTTTCTTTCCTGATCCCCTTGGAAGAATAGAATATTTCTTTGTTAGACCTTATTCCTGTTCTAGCCAAGGCGACCCAACAGCCTCTAATGTCTGTTTAGACCTTGATATTGGAACTGTTCTTCTTTTATCCAAACTTTACGGAAAGGGCCTGAGGCTTGGGTTCTAGTTCCAGGGTTGTCAATAACAAGTGATGGGTCTTTATTTAAATCTTAATCCCCTGGCACCACTATCTCCTCTATTGTAAAAGGTGAAACAGGACTTGGATATTGTCTGAGGTCCCTGTTGGCCCTCACATCTAGGGTTCCTCCCACATCGCATCCACTTTTCCTTCTAGGACTGGGACATGGAGTTATTAGGGCATGTGTTTCTCTGCAGAGGGTCCTCACCTTCCTGCTGCAGTCTCTTTCTAAGTGTGTGTATGATTGATGCTGAGCAGATCCCGTACTGGGAGGTGTGGAAAGCTATCACACCTAAAGGCAAAGGGGATCAGGAAGAGAGTGGCTGATAAAACCTGCTGCTCGTTGTGGGAGGACAGGGTCCCTCTGGTGGTTGGGCAAAGGTAGGATTTCCGTGTCCTGCACCTAATGCTGACTGTAAGTTCAGGGTTATTTTCTTCTATCTTGTGGATATCACTTTTCCCTTCAGTCAGCCTGAAGCTCACTCACCCTTCAACCTCACCCTCTCAGTGAGAGCTCAGTTTGCCCCTGAGTCTATCACCACTTAGCAACCCCTCCAGACTCAGCTATCAGCAGGACCCGGCAAAGACTCTGATTTTTTTTTTCTTTTTCTGTCTCTCTCAGATACCAAGCACTGCTGGAAATATGAAAAGCATGAATGTATCTCACAAAACATAGCTTTTCCACCTGATGAACAAAACTAAAACAGCAAATCATGCTAAAGGCCAAGCACAACACTGGAAAGATACTTTGCTGAGAGCTGAATTTCACAACAACAAAGGGCTCTGATGATTTTTAATCCAACAGGCTGCTTTGATTACAGAAATCACAGTCCTTCAAGCTCCAATTGTGCTAAATATCCAAGGAGACCAAAGCCTAGATGGACAAACCCTACAGAGAGATCTTAGTCCTAATCCACTCAATTCCCAGTCTGTAGAGAACAGCTGGCTGGAGTAGCTTGCAGAAGGTAGACAGCAGGACAGACTAGACACTCTTTGCCTGCAGATGGGAAGTGCTAGGAGTAGACAGTCTCAACAATGCAGTGTTCTTGCTGAAAATGTTTAGCCTGAGCTTAATCATGAGCTAATTATCAGACAACTTTAGAATGTAGACCATTGAGCCAAACAGGTGATCTGTCCTCTATGAACAAATCAGTGTAACCACCATCAGTAACAACAACAAAATGAGGAGACATTTTGGGTCCAAAATGGCAAATAAGTATACCTAAGTAACCTTTTTTACTTTTTTTGAATCCAAAATGTCTCTTGTCATTTTTATCATTGTTGTTGATGGTGGTGACATTGACTTATTTGTAGAGGACAGGTCAGCTCTACATCGGCTCAATGGTTTGCATTCTAAACTTGTCTGATAGTATCCTCACGAGTAAACTCAGCATAAACGATTTGCCAAGAACACCTCAAAGTGAAAGCTGTGAACTTGCTACTTCATCCCATCTATAGGCAAAGAACATCTCGTTTGTCCATCACGGTTATTGGGATACTAGAATTGGTCCCTTGGTTAAGGAGGCATCTTGGTTAAACAACAATAAGATCTGTTCATCCTAAAGACGCTTTGTTTATCATTATTAAGTAATTCAGAAAGTGGTGTTTTGAATAAATAGAAACATCCTGTATTCTAACAATCTTCCTCTTACTCTTTCCTGTAATGTGTTAATTAGTATATTTCTGTTTCTGCATTGGAAATCTTCTATTTCAATTCTTTCTATATACTTGTATTTGCTGGCATTCTTCTATGCAAAACAGCATTCTCTCCCTGAATTTTAAGTTTACTCCAATCCATTAATGAAATATTTTTTTCTTTAATAACAAGTATTCTTAGTCTTGATTTGTTCTAGGCACTTTTCTGAGAACTTTACATGTACTATTAATCCCCCCAACCCTATGAGGTGTAGGAATTTGAAAAATCCTCTTTGAGAAATACAAAAAGGCCCTGGCTAGCAAGTCCTAGGGCTCCTGTGGATCAATCAGAGCTATGAACTAATGACAGAAAAAGAAATTCTCTCTGCAGTTTCAGGCCACGTGGCTCTCTGGCCAGACTGGTCTCCATCAGGTCACAAGGCTGCGCTGGGGAGGTGGGTTCCATGCTAAGATAATGCGCCATATTCCTTTCTGGACCAATCTTCCTTTATCATTCTGAATTAAGGCTGGATAATTGTAACACTCCAGCTAATAATGAATACCAGCTTCTAAGGTGATATATGAGAATAATTTGTTTCTTAGTTGAATGGAGTTGAATGGTTTCAGTAGAGCCACTCCCAAATTGTAGTTCAAGCTTCCAACAAGTAACTTTTGCTCACAGCTTTGCCTGATTGGTTTATCTGTCAGTAAAATGGGTGTTGTTCCACATATGTTAACATCAGTTTTAATGTTGTTAATTAATTTTATGTCTGTCACTCTGGAGTAGTGCCTTTTAAAATTCTATGTTATAATATTTTATTATGTTGATTGCTTTTAGTGCATCTGGATGTAGATTAATAAAAACATTCTTATTTTCCTATTTATATCCTAAATGCTTCCATCTTTTGGCTATATTCACATGTGTCGATTGTATTTCTGCCATAACTTTCGTCATGTTGTTTATTTTCTCTGTTTATATATGTGTGTATCTTTTGCTTGGTATGTAAGAAGAACTTTATAGCTCATTTTTAACAGTGCACTAAAAACATTTTTGACATCATTAGCTCCCTTTTGACATGACACACTTCTGATACTTGGTGTGTAATTTTTTTTTAAAATTTGGGGTCTCATTCTGTCACCCAGGCTGGAGTGCAGTGGCATGATCACAACTCACCACAGTCTTGACCTCCCAAACTCAGGTGACCCTTTTGCCTCAGCCTCCTGAGTAGCTGGGACTACAGGCACATGCCACCATACTCAGCTAATTTTTTGGTTTTTTGTAGAGATGAGGTCTTGCTATGTTACCTATGTGGTCTCAAACTCCTGGGCTCAAGCAATCCTCCCACCTCAGCCTCCCAAAGTGCTGGGATTAAAGGTATGAGCTCCCACTCAGCAAGACGGGGACCTTATTGATGTTTATTGCTTCATTCCCCAGCACTAGCCCTGACTTAGAGAAGGCACCCATGTGTTGGATGAAGGTATGAATGAATGAGTGAATTCTCACAATAAATCTGTGGGGTAACTCCAGTTTACAAATCAAGTGACTACTTCTGCTCTTCAATTTGCAGATGAGATGACTGATACTGAGAGAAGTTAGGAACTTGTTCAAAATCAGAGCTAATAAGTGATAGATCCAGAACATGAACTCGGGAAAGCAGATTCAGAGGCACTGGGCTCCAGTGTCTTTCCTGTAATACTGCACATGTGTACAGTCCTGGTGGTAATGGCAAGTTATTTTAAGTAAGCAGTGTAAGAAAATATTTCAAAACGACTCAGAAAGATTAGATGTGACAAATGAAGACATGGCATACAAGCTAGTTTAAGGTACAACCAGGCTTCCTTAAAGAAGCAGCACCTCTTCCTTTAATATATACAATTGAAGTTCAAAGCAATAGAAACTTTACTCATGTTATCTTCTAATTCCATCAATGCTTCCAGGCTCTTTGTGTGAGCTCATGCTGATTTACAACTATACTAAGTTATTCGATGGCTCTGGGCTGCTGTGGCAGGTGAGGAACAAATACTTCTCCTAGCATTTGTTTCCACATTGAAGGAACTCGGTGTAACTCCTTACCTTTCTCCACCCCTTTACTCACTCAGCCCCAGGCAGATTGAGGGACTCATCTTCACTAGTACATAGTGGAAGGATAAGCCTGGCATATATGACTTAACCTTGCTCTCCTAGGGAGACCCCTGCCTGCAGGAAGACTGTTTTCACTTTTCACTCCTGCGTCTCCAAGGGCAGGCTCTTCCCCACCATGTGGTAATCTGCTGAGGCCCGGGGTTGCCTGAGACTGAGTGGGCAAGTCTACCTAATTCTGGAGACTGGCTGGCAGGCCCAATGGGCTCTCACCTTAAGTTCTCCACTTAGGCCTTTCTCAGTAATAAAGTTGATAAAGTATCAAACTATCTGCTACTCTTTTTGTTTTATTTCTCCATTGGTTTAGATTGAGATGGGAAAGGGGAGTGTTTCTCATTGGGCCCCCTTCAGAAGCTTCTATCATTACATATCCAGTAGTTGCCATTAAAGAAAATGAAAACAGAAGAAAACCTTATTGCAGCATGATAAAGGTCTGTAGTCAGATATACATGAAATTTAAATCCTGACATAAACTCCTCCTCAAGGCACTTAAATGAAGACTCAGTTTCCTCATTGTAAAACAGGAATAAAGTCTGCATTTCAGAGCTCCATGAGAATTACAGGAAATGTATTTAAAGTGCCTGGCACATAGCAAGGAATCTATAAATGGCAAATACTACTACAATCCTCAAGGAGGAGTGTTTATAAATATGGGAAAATCTATCTACATGGCTCACGGTAAATGCCTAATATTAGAGGGAATGTGATGATGAATGTATATGGCATTGGACTTAGAGTTGGATAGCTTATTAAGACTACATGAAGGTAAGCAATAGCTAAATATCATCCACTCAAAATACCCACTCAGAGAGGCATTACAATTTTATGATTCTGAAAACAAGACAGAATCAAAAAATAACATTACTTTGGCCTTGGTATATATGAGAAAAACAGGAACAACATGTGGAAACTAAAATATCTGATATAAGTAACCAGAAAATGGTTACAGTAAAACCAAAAAAGGAAGGCGAACGAGGGAATTTTTAAAACTGGAATGCTTTAAATGCCACATACTCTCATATCCCCCAAACAAATTTAGTCCATATAAAGTATCCATTTCTAAACAGAAATATGGTAATCTAGAGGTAAAATAGGACAATTCCATCACAAATATAACCAGAGTTTTCAGATTATAGGTCTAATTATGGCAAAGAGGTAGAAAAATGTGAGGACCTCTAAAGACTAGTGAGCTATACTTAATTTAGGAATGCATGATGCTGGCTGAGCTCTGAAATAGATGTCAAAGTAACACATTTTTAGTTTTAGTCTGTAACTTTGACATCTATTTCAGAGCTCAGCCAGCTCAGAATAGTCTGTAACTATTCTGTGGCCCTACTGTTTCTTGTACATCGCAGTTGGGCATGTAGTTGGACATGCAACTGGCTGTATAAAAAAGGCAGAGGGGAAGGATTCTGTCAAGCTAAGAGGCCTCTTCTAAGAAAATGGATGAAAACCCTACTGCTAGAGTTAAAGGGTAAGGTGAGAAAAATTGTCTGCTCTAGGAAATGACATCTTAGGTGGTATTTGAAATCACAAAAAAACTTGTGTTTAGATCTTGAACCTGGCATTTACTAGTTATATGAATATTCCTCACTCCCAAGTTAAAAAAAAAATCACAGTTTCAGTTTCTTCATGTGTAAAATAGAGCCAATACCACCTATTCTGTGTAGAGTTGTGTGAATGAGCCCTAAAGTTAAATACCTAAACACAGCACACTACATATAATGAGTGCTGAAAAAAACTGATTATACTCATATATCCCAATTCATGTTTTTAAATCTAACTTCATGAGTTGAATGTCACAATTCTAAGCAGCAATTACAGAGCACTTCATTTTCCTTTTGTTTTAAATATATTAGATATTTATTTAGGCATTTTTGTTTGTTCCCATCACAAAAATTATAGAATTTTCAGTACAAATATTTTTGTAAAATTTTTAATCATATTTTTAAACTTTTAAAAATGGAGTTGCTGACTCTTGTAGAAATGATTCACATGCTGGGTGCAATGGTTCATGCCTGTAATCTCAACACTTTGGGAGACAGAGGTGAGAAAATTGCCTGGGCGACTTCGATGAGACCTCGTATCTACAATTTAAAAAAATTAGCCAGGCATGGTGGCACACACCTGTGATTCCAGCTACTTGGATTGCTGAGGCGGAAGAATCTATCACCTGAGCCCAGCAAGTCAAGGCTGCAGTGTCAGTGAGAGCACCTGTCACTTCACTTCAGCCTGGGAGACAGAGTGAGAGAATGACTCAAAAAAAGAAAGAAAAAGAATTCACAAAAAGGCAGTTGCTTTGTGATCAACACAATGAAAGAAAATGTTAACCATACATCTGTATAGACTTGTCCTGCATGGTATAAAAGATGTTTTCTTTTGAAAAACTGCTTACCCTGAGCTGCTGCGTGCTCTCCCTCGTCGGCCCACCTCCTCCCAATGCCCTCCTACATTCTCCCCTTGTCTGGCTGCAGGCCGCCACTGCTGCTGCCGCCTGGCCAGCCCAGCGATGGGGGCGGCACCTCGAGCCTGAGCTACTGGTGGTGGGGCTGGTCTGAGGCGAGGAGGAGGCAGCGGTGACAGCAATGGCCCAGCCTTCCGCGGAACCCTGACTGCTCCAGCGGGGAGGCCACAAAGGAGACAGCGCTGCGGTGGCGGGTGAGCAGCCCAGAGAGAGAGGCGGGTGGGCGATGGTAATGGGGAGCTCAGAGTAGCGAGTGGTGTAGTCGGGATGGAGGGTACCAGATGTGACAGAAACATCCTCGGATCTTGGTGTTTGGACTTAAGAGTTATCTTTGAATGTTCTGAAGCACAAGACCTTTAAACCACTGTAGATACGGACAAAGAAGAGAGGGAGACTATCAATCGGGGTCAAGAAGATGAAATGGAGAGTTACGGTTATAATTTGAGTCGCAGGAAGCTTGCCACCATTTCCTTAGGAGTAATTTGCACTGGCAGGTTTCTCCTCTTTCTGTATTGGATGCCTGCCTGAATGGCGGGTGAAAGCAACTTGTATTCGAGCTGCAATTAATGACAGTGAAGTGGTGATACTGAGGATTACTGATGAATTCCAAATGTGGTTTTGTGCAAAAATTCGCTTTCTTTCTCGGGAAAGTCATCCATTTTCAAATAAAAAATCTATAGCTCATAAGGTTGCAAACGGCCATGCCGTTCATTTAATTGAGAATCCAACTGAAGAGAATGAGCATGAGATGAGCAAATATTCACAGACTCAGTCACAATAGATTCGCTATTTCACCCACTGTAGTGTAAAATATTTCCGAAGTGATACCATTCACAATTTTGGTTTCTTAAAAAATTACTTTATGGAGTAAATGAAATTACAGTGAAAGTGCCTTCTGTTTTTAAGCTTTTAATTAAAGAGGTTTTCGGCCAGGCTCGGTGGCTCAGCCTGTAATCCCAGCACTTTGAGGGGCAGTGGTGAGTAGATTGTCTGAGCCCGCAGGTTGGATACCTGCCAGGCAACTTGGCGAGACCTCATCTCTACAATAAATAAAATAATTAGACGGGTATGGTAGCACACACCTGTAGTTCTGGCTACTTGGAAGGCTGAGATGGAAGGATTGCTGGAGCCCAGCAAGTCAATGCTTTGGTGGCCGTGAGTGTGCCACTTCACTGCAGCCTGAGCGACAAGAGTGAGACTACACCTAAAAAAAAATATATAGATTCTTAACCTATTTTACATTTTCCAGCTGTTCAGTGTTATACAGGACACTAGTGAATACTATTACTATGCTCAAGCTATTGTGATTATATCTATAGTATCAATTGTAAGCTCACTATATTCCATTAGAAAGCAATATGTTGTGTTGCATCATTATGGTGGCAGCTTACAGTACTGTGAGAGTTTCAGTTTGTGGAGTAATGAAGAAATAGAAGAGATCTTGTTGACCTTGTCCCCGGGGATATCATGGTCACCCCATTAAATGGGACAGTAATGCCTTGTGATGCAGTACTTACTAATGGCACCTGCATTGTGCCGTCAGACTTGTTTCTACACCAGAGAACACGTCAAAGCCATAATAGTTAGAACAGGATTTAGTACTTCCAAAGGGCAGCTTTTTCGTTCCATATTGTATCCCAAACCAACTGATTTTAAACTCGACAGAGATGTCCACTTGTTTCTTCTGTGTCTTGTGGCTGTGGCAGGCATTGGGTTTATCTACACTATTATCTATAGCATTTTAAAAGAAGTCGAAGTTGGGGTAATAATTATCGAGTCTCTCGCTTTTATTTATTTTTATTTTTTTGAGTTGGAGTCTCACTCTGTCGCACGCTTCCGGCCACCGCAGCCTCGACCTGCTTGGGCTCCGGAGATCCTTCCACTTCAGCCTTCCAAGTAGCTGGAGCTACAGGTGCGCACTACCATGCCTGGCTAATTTTTTGATTTATTGTAGAGATGAGGTCTCGCCGGCCCAGGCGGATCTCGAACCCGCGGGTTTAGGCAATCCACTCACTTCGGCCTTCCAAAGCGCGGGATTACAGGCTGAGCCACTGAGCCTGGCTGAGTTTCTCGCTTTTGTTACCATTACTGTACCACCTGCACTTCCTGCTGCAATGATTGCTGGTATTGTGTATGATCAGAGAAGACTGAAAAAAATTGGCATTTTTCTGTATTAGTTCCCAAAGGGTTAAAACCAGCTAAATCTTGTTTGCTTTGACAAGACCGGAAATCTTACTAAAGATGGCTTTGATCTTTGGGGGATCAACGAGTGGAAAATACATAATTTCCTTTACCAGAAGAAAATGTTTGCAATGAGATGTTGTCCAAGTCCCAGTTTGTTGCATGTATGGCTACTTGTCATTCATTTACAAAAACTGAAGGAGTACTTTCTCGTGACCCACTTGATTTGAAACTGAAGCCATTGGATGGATTCTCAAAAAGCAGTTGAAGAAAAAGCACTTCAAAATCGAATGATGCCCACGGTGCTTCATCCTCCCAAAAAACTGCTTCCTGAGTCTACCCCTGCAGGAAACCAAGAAATGGAGCTGTTTGAACTTCCAGCTATTTATGAGATAGGAATTTTTCATCAGTTACCATTTTCTTCTGTTTTACCAGGGTGCTAGGAGATAAGATGGATCCTTACCTGAAAGGAGCACCAGAGGTGATTGCCAGTCTTTGTAAACCTGAAACTGTTCCTGTTGATTTCAAAAAGGATTTGGACAGACTTCACTAAACAGGATTTTCGTGTATTGTTCTTGCACACAGAAAATCGGAGTTGAAACTGACATGACAAAGTACAAAATATTAGCAGAGATGGTACTGAAAACAACATGGGTTTTATGAGATAAATCGAAATGCAGAACAAATTAAAGCAAGAAACCCTGGCAGTATGCAAAGATTTGCATAAAGTCAATATTCGCACTGTCATGGTCACAGTGTGGCAGGATGCGGCGTATGCTCAGATATATTTCTTGTATAATTAAGTGAATAAATGCAGAGACACATGCAGCAGTTGATCTCCCACTAGCCCAGCGACAAGATGGGGGTTGTTAGCAGAGGTATTTCCCTTTGAAAAACAAGTTGCAACTTCAAAAGACCGGCCGCCCGGCACCAGGCAGGTTTTTGTTTAAAAAAAGGCCAAATGGCCTAAGACTGGCCATTCAATGGAAATGCAAAAGAAGTAACTAATTCACAGACTTATCCAAACCCCTCTTCTGAGTTGACGGTTTACAACCAGGCATTTCC
>CAUYQG010152807.1:0-26959 GCA_963574415.1 Tarsius wallacei
AAAAATGAAATACCTTGGCATCTTCCTAACCAGAGAAGTGAAAGACCTTTACAATGAAAACTACAAAACATTGCTCATAGAAATCAAAGATGACACAAACAAATAGAAAAATATTTTATGCTCATGGATTGGAAGAATCAGCATTGTTAACATATCCATCCTCCCAAAGTCAATCTACAGATTTAATACAATACTATTTAAATTACCAGCAGCATTCTTCTCAGCCTGGAAATGAAAATAAAGGAATTCATATGGAAACATAAATGAACATGAATAGCCAAGACAATTCTCAGCAAAAAAAAAAAAAGTAAAGAAAAGAAAAAAGAACAAAGTGGGAGGTATCACACTCCCAGAATTTAAGCTTTATGATAAAGCTACAATAATGAAAACAGCCTGGTATTGGTACAAGAATAGGTATATAGACCAATGGAACAGGATAGAGATTCCAAAATGAAAACCTCAATTTCTCAACCAACTAATCTTTGACAAAGCCTCCACCATCAACCACTGGGGAGAGAAGAACTTATTCAGTAAATGCTGCTGGGAAAACTGGCTGACCACATGCAGAAGATTAAAACAAGACCCCTACCTGTCACCATACACAAAAATCAACTCTAAATGATCAAAGACCTAAACATAAAACCTCAAACTAGAAGAACCTTAGAAAATGCAGGAGACACCCTGATGGAAATTGGAACTAGCAACCAATTCCTAATCAAAACCTCAAGTGTCCATGCCATAAGAAATAAGATAGGCAAATGGGATCTCATCAAACTGACAAGCTTCTGCAAAGCCAAAGAAACCATTAAGAGAGCAGGAACCAATCATGCTGCCCATTGATAGAGGACTGGATTTAAAAAATGTGGTACATATACATGATAGAATATTATGCAACCATAAAGAAGGACAGAATTCTGAATTTTGCAGCAACTTGGATGGACTTAGAGGCTATAATGCCGAGTGACCTATCACAGAAACAAAGAATCAAGTATCACATGTTCTTGCTCATAAGTGGACCTTGAACAATTATCATAATACTATAATAAAGGAATTGGCAGTAGTGAGAAACTGCCAGAGGAAGGGAGGGCATAACTCATCAACAAGGATACCTGCATAATAAACATTTGTATACCTAACCCTGAACTGTACCCCACATCTTTAAAATTAAAATTTTTTTTTAATTGTCTCTGATAATCTTTTTTGCTTTTCTGGGATGAGTTGCAATGTTGCCCATTTCATTTCTGGTTGCATTTATTTAGATTTTCACTCTCTCCTTTTTTAAAAAATAATCTGACCAGTGGTCTATCAATCTTGTTTATCTTTTCAAAGAACCAACTTTTTATTTTGTTGATCCTTTGCATGACTTTTTCAATTTTAATTTTATTTAGTTTTTCTCTGGTTTTGGTTATTTCTTTTCTTCTGCAAGCTTTGATTTTAATTTGTTCTCCTTTTATCTGGCTCTTTTAGTTAAGAAGTTAGGTTGTTTATCTGAGATCTGACTATCTTCTTAATGTGGCAGTTAGTGTTGTAAACTTTCCTCTTAGTCCTGATTTTGCAGTATCTCAGAGGTTTTGATGTTTTGTGTCTCTATTTTTTGTTTCAAAAAATTTTTAATTTCTGTCTTGGTTTTTTAATTTACCTAAAAGTAATTCAGGAGCAAATTGTTTAGTTTCCATGTATTTGTGGGTTTAACATGTTCTCCTTGGTATTGATTTATGTTTTTATTCTGCTGTCATCAGAAGAAATGTTTGGTAAAAATGATTTTGATTGTTTGGAATTCATGAAGTCTTGCTTTATGACCAAGCATGTGATTGATCTTAAAACATGTTTCCTGGGCAGATGAGAATAATGTTTATTCTGTGGTTGTTGAGTGAAGTATTACATAGGTGCCTACTAGGTCCAATTGGTCAAGTGTCAAATTTAAGTCCAGAATTTCTTTGTTAGTTTTCTGCCTCAATGACCTTTCTAAAGCTGTGAATGGGGTATTTAAGTCCTCCACTATTATTGTGTGGCTGTCTATAATTCCTCTTAAGTCTAGTAGTAATTACTTTATAAATATGGATGCTCCAATGTTGGGTGCATATATATTTAGGACAGTTAAGACTCCTTGTTGGATTGAACTACTTATCACTATGTAATATTCTTCTTCTTTTTTTTTTTTTTTTTTTTTTTTACTGTGTTTTACTTAAAGGCTGTTTTACCTAATGCAAGAATAGCAAATTGTACTCTTTTTTGTTTTCCATTTGCATGGTAGATCTTTCTCTGTTCCTTTACCCTGAGCCTCTGGATTTCATTAGACATGAGATGGATTTCCTGAAGATAGCAGAAGGATGAGTTAAAAAAAAATCCAGGTCTAAGTTCTATGTCTTTTAAGTGGGGCATTTAGTCCATTAACATTCAAAGTTACTTTGAATATGTAGGGTTGTATGCTAACAATACTGTTCATGTCACAGTATTGTTAGCAAGCTGCTTTGTAGTCTTGGTTTTGTGATTGCTTTGTAGGGTCTGTGGGCTATGTGTTTGCTTTGTAGGGTCAGTATGCTAACAATACTGTTCATGTCACAGTATTGTTAGCAAGCTGCTTTGTAGTCTTGGTTTTGTGATTGCTTTGTAGGGTCTGTGGGCTATGTGTTTACATGTGCTTTGTGTTAAGTAGTATTCTTCATTTCCATGTTTAGAACTCTCCTGAGAAGCACCTTTAGAGCCAGTCTGTTGGTGATGAATTTTGCTTGTCTCAGAAAAATATTGTTTCTTCTTTGTTTATGAAGTATAGTTTAACAGGATGAGAAATACTTGGTTGACATTTCTTTTCTTTAAAAATGCTAAAAATCTCTTCTGGCTTGTCAAGTTTTTGCTGAGAGGTCTGCTGTTTCTCTGACGGGTCTCCCTTGTTAGGTGATCTGGCTCTTCAGTCTAGCTGCCTTTGAGATGCTTTTATTTTACTTTGGCCTTGGATAGCCTGATGACTGTATGACATGGGGATGGTAATCTCATATATCTCATAGGATTTCTCTAATTTTCTTGCATCATATCAACCTCTCTACCAAGATTGGGGAAATGTTCTTAAATTACGTCCTCAAATACTTTTTCCATGTTGAATCAATTCTCTTCTATTCTCTCAGGAATACCAATCAGTTGCAGGTTTGGTCTCTTTGCAAAATATCTTATTTCTTAAAGACTTTGTTCATGTTTTAAAATTCTTTTCTCTTTATTTTTTGTCTGACTGGGTTGATTCAAAGGATCAGTTTTCAAGCTCTGAAATTCTTCCTTCTGTTTGGTCTAGTCTGTTGTTAAGGCTTACAATTGTATTTTGAAGTTTCTGATATAAATTATCCAGCTCCAGAAATTCAACTTGGTTCCTTCTTAGTATGGCCAGGTCCTCTTTTAATTCCTGGATTGTTTTTGTGGCTTCTTTGTGTGGGATTTCCACTTTCCCTTGGATCTTGTTGGTTTTCTTTACCATCCATATTCTGAATTTTATATCCATCATTTTGGACATTCCATTCTGGTTGAGATCCATTGAAGGGAAATGGGTGTGATCCTTTGTAGTCTTCAAAACACTCTGGCTTTTGGTATTGCTAGAGTTCTTATGTTAGCATCTTCTCAACTGGGGAAGATGATTCTTTTTTTAAAATTTGCTACCATTGGGATGGAACTTTTTGAGATTTTTCTTCTTTTTTCCCTTGTGGGTATGACTGTGGTATATGTGTATAATCAATTGGCTTTATTTAGTGTCCTGCTTTCCCATTCTTTCCCTGACCCACAAGTGGCAGGGTGGATGCAGTGGTGGCAAAGTCTAACAGCAAGCTCTGGGGGTTGAGCCCTCAGAGGAGCACAAAGCCATGGGTTCAGTGTTCAGGCAGGGGCAGGGCAGCTGCACGGTGCTGGGGCATCTGTCATGGAAGCAGTGAAGCCCCACATAGCGGGAGTTGTGGAGATGTCCCACCTCCCCGTTTCCTCTTTGAACCACGTGTAGCAGGGGCAGAGACAGTGGTGGTAGAGGTTGCAGGTGGCCTACTGGCAGCCTTTGGAAGATAGGGGCCTCCAAGAGTCAAGTTGTGGCTGTAGTGTCCAGGTGGGGAGGGGCAGGAGTTGTAGGGCCCTGTCTCAGAAGCAAGTAAGCCCCTTTTCACAGTAAATGGAAGAGGCAGTGTGGGGAGGAGTGCACATGGTGTATTGTCCATCAGTTTACTCCTTCCATGGCTGTTGTATCTGTCCTGAGGGTACACAAAAGCACCCAGCCTTTCCCCTTGGTGGGGCAGTGGCAGCTGCTGCCAGATTGTTCAGGGAACAAGAGTACACTGAGTTCTACACGGGCTTAAGCTGCGCCTCTGTTCAGATTCCAGGCAGACTACCCACATCCAACTGGAGGCTGGAAGGGTCAAAGAGGCTCTCTTATGTCTAGGGTTACAAAGGTCCACAGTGGAGGCATAGAACCCTGGGCATTCTCTCACTCACTCACCCCTTCCCTATGTTAGGAATATTCTCTTAGTTCTGCATGGGAGATGGCCCTGCAGGCTGAGTGGCCCTGGTCTCCTCTGCTCTCCATGGTTCTCATTGCTTCTCTGGTGAACTTCAGTGTGCTCTTCCAAACAATCCACCAGAAGAACTAGTGTTTACTCACTATTTCAATTCCTGTTTGTGAGAAAAGTGCCCACTAGCTGCCTCTAGTCAGCCATCTTGAACCAGAACATCATGGCTCTTTCTAATGATGTCCAACAATCTCTTGTTCTACAGTAAGATTTTTTGTTTTTTTTTCTTTTAAGTCTTTCTTCTATGTTCACCAAGCTCAATTTTTCAAGGCTATTTTTCCTTAAACATGTACTCAGGGATCTCTGGACATACCTTGTATTTCATTTATTCCCAACTCTGGTCCATGAATACACGTTTAGTTGTTAGTTTCTTGGTATCTTATTAATAAAATGATTGACATGGTTATCCAGTAAATAGCTCCTGTCACTTTTGCCTAGGGTTTGTCTCTTGCTGTCATAGAGACAACTGAGCACAGTTATGGGGCTTATATAGCCTTTACAGACTTGATTGCAGTTAGCTTAGCTGCAATTAGACTTAAGGTCTTTGCCATCTGCAATTGGATGGTAGATGGGAAGTAATGGCCACTTCCTTCTCAGAGCATTCATTCATTCCATTGATTTGATTTTTTGGTTGCTGACCATGTTCCAGAAATACTGGGGATTTAGCAATAAAAACGGACAAAAAAGTAAAAAATCCCTACCCTCATGGGGTTTCTTTTCAAGACAGAAGAAATTGCAAAAACAAAATTAACAAGATATATGAATAAAATATAGAATGTTTTAGCTCTCTACAGTTGAGGACTCAGGGTTAACCATGGTTTTTGTTTTTTTTTTTAAGGCAGAAAATGAGGGCAGGGAGGGCTACTGAGAATGTGGCATTTGAGTGGAGACTCAGGGCATGACAAGACTATTGGTGTCATCATCTCTGTGGGAAATTAGAGGATGAGGATAAAGCAAGCATACAAACCAAACAGTGGACACTTGCCTGGCATACTCAGGTACAGCAGTGGGGACAAGGATTGGAGGCAAAGTCAGAAAGGTCAAGTGGGTATAAGATCAAGTAGGGATTTACGGGCATTGCAAAGACTTTGGCTTCTAGTCAGTATGGAAGGACGCCATCAGAGAGTTTCTAGTGGACAGAAGACATGCCATAGCAACACCTGAAAGACCCACTCTAGATGCCGTATAGAGAACAGCCTAAACGTGAGCCAGGCTGGGAAGGGGCCAGTACTCCTGCTCCATCTTTGGACTTCTTCTTCCTTGAATTCTACCACTGACACCTGAGGAGTAGCACCTCTGATGGAGCCCCACCCACCAGGCGGTCTCTTCTGTCAATCACTGCTGGGATTTCAAGGTAAACTCCCTTTTCTTCCTCCGAGCTCGAACCCTCGAACCTCCTGGTGCTGGGCAGACCTGTTCCTCAACAAAGTAATGGTCAGGTTCTACAGAAAACCAAAGGAAGTTCTCCTTGGATGGGACAGAGGGGAGAAACTAACATCTGAGCACCTACCTTGTGCCAGTTTAGGCATTTTCTAGGTATTTGACATATGTTATTTGATGTAATTGTCACAGCAACCATAAAATCATCACAATATAAGTGGAAGGCGCAGGGCAGATTTGGGTGTGCAAATACTAATCCTTATCCGTCTTCTCCTCCTGGGGTCTTCCTGATCTGAAACAAAGCACAGTAATGATGAACTTGATCATGAAAGCCCAGAACTCTTTTGAAAACTAGATCAGAGGACACCACAGGGCCTCACTTAGCATTCTCCAGCTGAGACTGCAGAAGCTGAGAGGTCTAAGAGTACCTGTTCGGCCACAGGCTAAGCTAAGCCCTACCTCAGGGAGCCAACCACAAGACAAAGGTGGAGCCACTCCTAAGCAGGAATTTTAACACATTAAAAAAGCACCCAGAGGGCGCCAGGATGTCACCCACGTTCTTCCCCTACTTGGGAGGAGTGAGCAGATGCAAGGAGATACCTGTCTCCTGTGAGGAGACCATCCTCCTGCTGGATTACTTGGGGCCGGGTAGAATGAGTAGAGTCAGGTTGGAGGAGCATGCCGAGGTTGCCTTTAACTCACACCCAGGCTGGGAGAGCCCACCCCTTCTCTTTGAGCTGCTCACCTTTTCACGTGTATATTGGGGAAGAAAGAGAGATTTCTTTCATCCCCCCCTTCCAGACAGCATTCGCTGCAGGTCAGAACAACATGTGTTGGGCCAAGCACAGCCTGATGAATTCTTCCAGCAATGGAGAGGTGTTGTTGGAGATCTCAGCTCTAGGCCCTGATCTCCCAGACGGGGAAGAATACCTGTGGATCATGATGACTTTAGCATCCTGAGTGAGCACGTGGAAGTGGCACATCAGGTCACCCACAAGGGTCTAGAGGTCACTGTTATGGGCTATATCGTGTCCTCCAAAATTCCTATCTTGAAGTCTTAACCCTCAATGTCTCAGAATGTGACTGTATCTTTAAAGAGGTAATTATGATAAAAATCAGGTCAATTAGGGTGGGCCCTAATCCAATCTGACTGGTGCCCTTAGATGTGGAGGAGATTAGGACCTAGGCACACAAAGGGAAGACCATGAAAGGACACAGCAAGAAGACTAAGGAGAGAGGCCTCAGAAGAAACCAGCCCTGCCGACACCTTGATCTTGGATTTCCAGCTTGCAGAACTGTGGGATGATACATCTCTGTTGCTTAAGCCATTCAGTCTGTGGTGCCCAAGCAAACAGGCATCTTAACAAGGACATTGGGGAATTGGGATTTCTAAACAGCAGCCTAGCTTGAACGCCCAAAAGAGATGAAACCTTTCATGATAGCATGACTCAGAAACAGAGCTGTGTTTGTGAATGAGATTGTGAATATCCTTGCTACAACGTTGTTCCTGTGGCCCCAATCCTGCCATTTAATTCTATCAGCCCATGTTTCCTCCTCCCAACCACCATGCCACGTTCATCTCTATTCATCACCAAGACTCTCATTTAGCTCCCTCAGACCCCCATCACTGTATGCTAAATATGCCATGCCATGCCTTCGCTGGAGCATGAGAAAATGCCTCATCTTTATTCTGAGACTCTGGCGGAATCTCTTTTTTTGGGACTTGCTCATCCACTCTGTTGTCACTATGAATCCTCTTCAACCTACTGGAATCTCCACTTCCCTATTTTCTGTGTCCATATGGTTGAAAAGTCAGCCCCAATCTACTCCTAATTCTGTATTCATGCCAGACATCACTAAATGACCTGCACCCCTAGCCATTAAGCTGATTTGGGCATGAAATAATCAGTCAATGGATCACGGCAGTTAAGAAAAGGAAAAGCTCCTCTCCTTTTGAGATTAATTTGTGGGAAAAGAGCGGTTACTCCAGAACCTTCAGCTTCTGCTTTAGCTGGGAGTTCAGAAGGCACTTACACATGTGTGCATATACACACACACACACGCATACACACACTCACACACATACACACACACTGGTAAGACTTGCCTCGGCGAAAAGACAAGTTTCCTGCCCGCTGGTCACTGACCTTCTACACTTCTCCATTGTGTCTGGACCGTTGCATGAAACTCTACCCCTCTACAGCTCGCTTTGGCAATTCCCTAATTGCTCAATAAAGCCTCCATTCCCTCCCCAGCACTGTCGGCCCTCAGCCTTGAGATTTCCTCATGGAAACCACTCATACCTATTGGAATCCCAGGCTGTAACAAGCAGTCTGGGTCTTCGGGTCCCTTGCTCTCCTTAGGATGAAGGCAGAGCCGTCGCCAAAAATATTGTCACCATCAGTTCAGTTCCTCCTGGAAGAGAGCATAGGAAGGAGGTTTTCCATGTTGACTGTCTCCTGCATGTTTATTGACTGAAACATTTGAGCTGTTGCCCTTCACATTTGTAATTTTAGATCACAGATGCCTGGCGTGTTTAATCATACACCAAAGCTCACATTAATGAGAAAAATGTCAAGCATATTGTTATCCACCATAAAAGCTGTGAAAAAATATCTCTGCCATCTGCAATATGCCTTCTGCTGCTGCCTCAAAGAGTTTTACTAGTAACAATGCAAAATTAACAGCAGGGCCAACATTTAAAACTGGAAACTTGTTGAATTTCCTCTAACTATAAAACCAGGAAGAAGCCAGACAAAGTCGTGTTGGGACAACTCACCCAGACTCCTGCAATAACCTGCTACCTCTCTTGGCATCTGGTGTCCTCCAAATACATCTTCAACATTCCTGCCAGATGAGTTTCTAAATCTTAGATCTGGTTATATCAATCCCTACTTAAAAATTTAGTGAGAACGGTGCTGTCCCTATCATGCTAGCCAGAATGTTCTGTGATCTAATCCCATCTATACTATGCCCTCCCCTCCCACCGGCCAGGCCAAGTTACTGGTTCCTATCTGGGTTCACCGTATGCTTTCCCACATCCCTGCTGTCTCTGCATGGCAATTCCCTGCCTCCTGCAACATCACCTCAAATGTCACCTCCTCTGAGAAATCTCCTGTGACCCCCGCAGGTGGAATCCATGGGTCTTCTCTATGTACATGAAGTGAATTATGCCTGCCTTCAATCAGAGAACCCTTGTGGGGCATTCTAACTTTTTGCTACCAGGGTCTTCCTGTCCCATTCTGAGCTCCTCTGTTGCAAGAATACTATTTCAACCCCCTTTGCCTCCCAGCCCAGCACAGCCCTGACGGCAATGATGTTGTGACTGCTGTTTTAACTGACTGGGATGGTATCACTGTCAAAGGAGTAGCAGTGAATGAGATTTCTTACCCAAGAACATGCTCTTTTGACTTCAGCAACATAAAACCTTGCCATTTTGCAGGCTGTGTTTATTTCTAGGTTTTCTCTCTGCACTTTGTTTCTCCTACCAAAAGAAATAAAAGCCCTGTCAGTCAGAGATCAATTGATAGTGATAAAAGTTCTCCTTTTAGACAGTGATTTCACATGTTATTAAGTCATCCTTTGCCACAAACTGCAAGCTCATTATACGAGGAAAATGTGGTATCTTTGAGAAGCCACACTCTTAGAAGTTTATAATTTACCTCAACTGATGACTAAGGTCTAGAGGCTTTCACTGCTTATTTGAGTGTGGTTTGGGTGGGGAAGTGATGATAAACAAAGCTTCGTCTTACTCATGGGATCTGATCTGTGGAAACTGTGGTGTCATACCTGCTCTTTGGAAAAGCCCCTACTGCTTGCTTGGGGTGTTGGAGGGAGAAGGGACAATTTTCAAATTTCATTGCTACCCTGAGCAGGGTCTCACTGCCCAGTATATGCTACCCCACAATTCCCTTTGCTCCCCAGCCCTTCTCCCTCTGAGTTTTAGCCAAGACCAGCAGTTGGAAAAGACAAATTCACCTTACATGATTTTAGACAAGAAAAATGAAATTTGGGGTAGGTTATTGGGTGATCTCTGCAAAACCAAAGGAAGGACACATAGTCAGACTTCAGATGCAAGTGGAAACGGAGAGCACGAAGCGAACCTCAGGCTGTCTTTTGCTTACCCTGCACCCACCTTGGTTAAATAAAACCATCTCTGAGGTCTCAAGTTCACAGTCCTCCATTCAGAGACTGGACTGATTCTCTCTACCCTATTCCTGAATTCCCAGTGCAAATGTAGTCCATCAATGTTTCCTGGGAATCAACTTTGGCACAGAAGATAAATGCGTGTCATATACACAGAGTCCATCCATCCCTGTAGGGTAAAACGCATATGGAGCACACAGACACCCCAAACGCTGATAACAATCCTCTTCTCTCCTCTCCTTTCCCTACACCATATGAATGTGAAGACAAAGATCAGCCAAAGACACCAAAGGTTGCCGGCAAACCACAGAAGCTAGAAGAGAGGCACAGAACAGGTTATCCCTCAGAAAGAACCATCCTTCCTGACACCTCAATCCTTGAATGCCAGTTTCTTAAACTGTGAGAAAATGCATTTCTGTTGTTTGAGCCACAAGTTTGCGGTTTTTTGTTACAGCAGCCCAGAGTGGCCACACTATCCTTCAAGAAGAAAGAGATAGATGAGCTGGGTAGGGCAAAAGAGAGTTTTCTGATGCCCTTAATGTTGAAGGAGGTTGGAATGGTTTGATCACTATAACTGAGGCCATAGGTACTTTTAACGGGGATGAATCCTATATTGAAGGCTTTTCCCTCCTTGCAGGATGAGGTAGTTGAGTTTAAGAGATTTTAAGAGTACGAATACACCCACACACAGAGAGAGAGAAAAAGAGAGAGAGAATGTGTGTGTGTGTGTGTGTGTGTGTGTGTGTGTGTGTGTGTGTATAAATACATACATACCATGGAAGTCACAAAGGAAGAGAATCTACTCAAGAAGATCAAACTACTCACCAAGGCTCAAAGTCTGTGGCTGATTTTAAGAACTCTTTTCTTTTGAGAAAATACTTTTATTATTTTTCACTTGATCATTGTGTTATTGATATTTTATTTACTTTTTTTTTCTTAGGTTCTGTCTTGGTTTTGTATTTTAGACAGTCTTCTTTTTTGGCACGACTATTGGTTGGAAACTTTTGTGGGATTCCTTTTTTGTTTAGAAATTGACTAAAAACCCCTCAGGTCCAGAACTTCTTGTCTATTGAGCAGATGTACTTCAGAGGTTAGAAGAGAAAAGGGCTCTGTCTGCAACTGTCTGGCACTGTGTTCTCCAATATGGTAGCTGACAACACAGGCAGCTTCTTCAATTTAGGTTTAAATTCGTTTAAATAAAATATCAAAGTCCCCAATCACGCTGGTCAAGTGCTCATTAGCTACATGGGGCTGGTGGATACCTCACTGACAGCCCAAATAAGGAACGCTTTAATCATCACAGAAGGTCTTGCCATTTGGTGCTATTCATGAGTCGTCAATGATGTGAATGACATGAGGCCTGGAGTCAGGGTTCGGATCTAGTCCTCCTCTTCAATTTCCTAATCATTCACCTTAGGTAAAACGTGATATTTTTAACCTTGTTTTCCTCCCTACTAGAAAAGAGAGAAAACCAGCTTCCTTGCATGATGGACTTGATTTGTGGATTTAAAGAGATATATCCAATCAGTTTAGCGCAACAAATCCTTATAGAACACTCACCATGAGCCAAACATTACGCTAAGTAGGTAGACCAAAGACACAGCACACGTTCCTGGCCTCACAGAGCTTGCAGTCAGAATAGAGAAAGATGAGGCTTAAGAATTTTAATTCTAATACAGGCAATCACAGAAATGCACAAGATATTAAAGTAGAATGAAATGATGATGCGAAAGTGAAATGATTAATTTGGGAGCAGTGCAGGCGTTTGCAGGAAGACTCCCCATGGGAAGTTTTCCTCAAAGAGAAAGTTTGGAAGATCAATTGTAGTCTTGAGAAGTTGCACCCGAGTTTTCTGATGTGGCCTGTATATAATAAAACCTAGGTCTCTCCTCTTCTTACCCATCCTTTCCTGCAGTCGCTGCTCTACCTCAGAAATGTTCAGACTTTGTCGTCCATCTGCAGAACATACTTTTTGAGCAAAGCCTTTTGTGAAAGCACAGCATGAAAACTGTGAAAATGCAATGCAGGGGATTCCCTTTTGGCCAACATAGAGTGACAGGTGTCATATTGACCCTCTTGACTAAAACAACAATAACAAAAGTTAAGAAACACCAGAAACCACCTAATGGGGGATAGTAATCACCCACAGACAGGACACAAGCCCTGCAAGCCCTAACATTACCCCAGTCCCAAAAGAACTTCCAGGTGGCAGCACAGAGAGAGGAACCCAGGTGCCAGAAGACTCCCTAATTTGAGGAGACAGAGCTGAGAGGTCGTATGGTTTCATTTACTTGAAATGGCTAGAGCAGGCGACTCCATTGAGACCGAGAGTAGACAAGTAGCTTACATGGACCAGGAGGATGGGGAAATGGGGAGTGACTGTTGGTGGTAGAGGGTTTCTTTCTGGAGTGATAGAAATGTTGTGCCATTAGTGGCAAGAGTTGCACAACTTTGTGAATATATTTTTTAAAAACTCTCTAAAAGGGTGAATTTTATAGAATGCGAATTATATCTCAATAAAGCAATTCCCATAAAATAGCATACATGGGAAATGAAGGCATAATGATAACATAAGGATATGATATTAAACATGTATTTTGTTATTGTTTCTTTGCTGCTTTTTATTTCATCCTCTCTAGTAAACATCACTGCTATTCATCAATTATTTCCAGTGTTTCTCACTTCCAGGAATATGTTAGGCTTATACCCCTCTGACCCTGGAAACTCAGGCTTCCATAACAGAATGCCACAAACTATGTGCACCTCAAACAGCAGAAGTTTATTTTCTCACAGGTCTGAAGGCTGAAAGTCCGAGATTAACAAGGTGCAAGCAGGGTTGGTTTCTAATGACGGCTCCCTTTCTGGCTTATAGATGGTTGCCTTCTTACTATGTCCTCACTTGGATTTTCTTCTGTCTACACACTCCTGGGGTCTCTTCTCCTTCTAAGGCATAATAACTTAGCCTATCCTAAGACAGCCTCCATAACAAACTTTTAAAAATCTTGCTTGAGTGTCTTTATACTTGTGATTTTCAAAAACCACATAAAATTTTAAAGAGTTATAGTTTTACTACTTTATTTCAACAAGACTATTGTGGAATATTTAGTTTTCCATCTTTCTCTATTAAATAATCAGCCTGCAATAATCATTTTTAAAGGTATAATTGTCCTTTTTGAATTAGTTCCTTAGGTTACATCCCCAAGTGAGTTTACTGGATCAAACATCCATAATGATTTGGACGTTGACTTGTGTAATCTTTAATTCTGTGACCTGTAACATAGATGGTCCCCAATGTATGATGGTCTGATTCATGAGTTTTCTACTCTACAATGGTATGAAAATGAATACACATTCAGTAGAAACCATATTTTGAGTACTTATACAAACATTCTGTTTTTCACATTCAGTCAGTATTCAATAAATTGCATGAGATTCTCAACACCTTGTTATAAAACAGGCTTTGTGTTAGATGATTTTGCCCAACTGTAGGCTAAAGTAAATGTTCTGAGAACACTTCACGTAGGTGAGGCTAAGCTATGATGTTCATTAGGTTACGTATATTAAATGTATTTTCAATATACAACATGTTCAACTTACAATGAGTTTATCAGGATGTAACCCAATTGTCAACCGAGGCTCATCTGTATTGATACTTAAACTAGTGTAAAAATTCATTAAAAATCAGTGTCATTTTGCATCACTAGGTTTCAAAAAACAGTCTCTTGAAGTTCATTTGAAGTTCGATTTGATCAGCATAATGGTTGTGTCCAGGCCAAGTATGAGCATTGTGTTTTGTTCATTGGAGCAGTTGGAGTGTAAATTCTATGAAAGAAGGAAGTGGCAGAGGATGTAGTCCTCGTGCTAGGCACTTCGTAGAGTCATATGCACAACAGAGCTTGAGAAGCAAAGGGATCTTCTTGACTCAAGCAGATAGGACACTGAAGAGCATTAGGCAGAACAGGATAGAAGGTCCAATCCCTAGGTAGGGGTTGGTGTCTCTCCCACTCCCTCTCCCTCTCCCTTTCCCTCTCCCTCTCCTTCTCTCTCTCAAGTCAGCACTTCCTCCTATCATAATGGCTTCTGCTGCAGACAAGTTCTCCTGTGAGGTGGGGAAGATGGTCAGCAGTAGCCTCCCAGATCAACACCACAGAGAAAGAGAAACTAATCTTCCCAGCATCAGTGTAGCCACTTCAAGGGAGGCCTTGCTGGCCCAGAGAAGACAAGGACTCTGCATCAGCTCCTCCTCTTGTGGCCAGATGCTGGTTGACATCTCAGGACTGCAGGTATTGAGGGGGAGGGTATGAGTTCCTCAAAGGAAAGGGGACTCTGGGCAGACCAAACAATAAGAGTCCCCTATGCCACGCATCCCCCTACAATCCTATGACTGCATTAATCACTACATTTGGAGGAAATTCCAGATTAGCCTGGAGCATCTTGCAGTAACAAAAGTAAGGACATGCTTTAAAAAAAATGAAAACATGTCAAAATAGCATAGGTGCTGTCTTATAAGAGCACCCCACGGCCCAAACTGGACCGATCCACGAGTCTCTACCAATATAAATAAGTGAGTGAATAAGTAAAAAATAAAAGGGACAAAAAGGGACACCTTGCAGAAGTACTCCAAATAACACAGGGGCTTATCTATACAGTTATTGCTCTCTCCAGGAGGTGGAGCTTAATTGCTCTCTGCTTGAGTGTGGACTGGGCCTAGGGACTCATTCCCTCTAGCAGAGTTCAGAGAGTAAAACATTAGCTTGACAGTGGAGTAATTCGGCAAACACCACCATCTCCAAGAGATCGAGGAGAGCACCACCAGAGATGAGTCATGGCAAGATCGTGTGCTCCTGAGGAGATGCAATGAAAGGAGGCTTCACCTCTGTGGGATTCGGCCCCCGCCCCATAACCCCAATCTAATCATGAAAAAACATCAATCTGTCACATTCGAATTGATGGACAGCACACAGAATTCCTGACTAGCACTCCTCAAAGGGTGACGGTCTTGAAAAATAAGGAAGGTCCAAGGAACTGACAGAGTGGAGGACATCAGGGAGCCATGAAGACTAAATGCACTGTGGGATCGTGGATGGGATCTTGAAATAGAGGAAAAGACATGAGCAAAATCAACTGGTGAAATACAAAAAAGTTTAGAGTTTAGTTAATAGTCTTATGCCAGTGTTAATTTCCTAGTTGTGACAAACATGCTAAGGTTATGTAATAGGTTAATAATTACAGAAAACTGGGTGATGGGTATATGGAAAATGTCCCTGTATTATCATTATAACTATTCTGTAAATATAAAGTTAATCCCCCAAAAAAAATTTATTTGAGAAATTGACATTTATGAAGTGCTCCATATTAAGCACTGACTTAAGGGTCCCTGCATATATCCGCTTTTGAAATCTTCACGACATTATAAGGTGTCTACCACTAAGAGTATCCCCCCAGTTTTACAGATGAGGCTATCAGACTCTCTACAGTCATGCAGTTCTGGTATGGGGAGAAATGAGGTCAGAGCCTGGGCAGTTTGGTTCCCAAGCCTGTAATCTGCAGCCTTTGGCTCTACATAACACACACTCAAGGAATTGTTAATGTCCCTGTTAGGGGAGGGAGGAGAGTGGGTGTGAGTGAGAACGCCTGGCCTGTGCATTGTTCCTTCTGTGCTGAGGATTATTCTACCGTGAACTCAGCCTGCTTTGATCTTCTTCAGGTGCCCAAAGCAACCAGCCAACAAGTGGCAGGTGCATGATGGAAACCCAGACAGCTCTGCAAAGCCCGCCCGCCCACTGGGGAAATAGGAAGCACCCCAAGAAATGAGGCTCAGGAAAGTCACTGGTTTGAATGTGTTCCTCCAGATCCTGGGTCATTTTTTAATTGATTGGACAAAATAAAAACTCCAGAAAAGCACTAAACTCATAGAAATGCAAGGTAAAATAAAATCTTAAAAGCTTTTAAATAAGCGAAAGGCTACCAAAAAATCTCAATATATTTTCTCTCCAATATTTAAAACACAATTTTAATGCCAAAAAATGCATGTATATGAACTGCTAAAACTTCCTTAAAATCTTTAATCCGTAATGCTCCAGAAGGACTGAACTTAATCCACGTAGTAGCCACAAGGCCACGGTGTGTAAGGGGTGTGAAACAAGGCATGGAAAAGTGAGGGAAATGTCCCCAAGAACTAGAGTTCAGTCTCTGATAATAGAGGTGGCCTGGATTTGAAGGGCCCCTCCCCAGAGCTGCCATAGAGGGCTTACTCTTCATTCGGTCAACAATATTAGGTAGGGGTCTGCTCTGTTCCAGCACTGATCATGAAGCAGGAACAAGAGAGGCAAGGTCGCTGATCTTCTGAAAGTCATCCTAGTGGAGAAGAGAGGAAATAAATAAGAAAACAAATTTTAAAAATTATTTCAGGTAGCGGTGAATCTATGAAGCAAACAAATACAGTGACATACCAGAGACAAAATTGCAGGTGCGCTTAGACTGAGTGGCCAAGGAAGACTCTCTGAGCAGAGCTCTGAAGGAAAAGAGGTCAGCCCTTTAAAGACCAGGTGAGGATCATTCCAGGCTGAGGGGAAAGGTACGAGGAAGGCTTGGAGGTGAGAAAGAGACCTGCTTCCAGCCTCTGAAACAGAGAATACTTTTTTAATTTTTTTAAACTCATCAGTTTGTGGTACTTCATCTTGGTAGCCCTGAGAACCAAATTCAGATGGGAAGTCACCAGAGGGGTTTAAACAGAAGAGTGGCGTGATCTTAAACCACAGATGTGCTGTGGCTGGTGTGTTGAGAACGCGTTGGCCATGTGGGGGGCAGATGTCACATCACAGGTGAGAGGTGGCAGCGGCCAAAGGCAGGAGCTGGCTCTCGTGAGGGGCAGGACTCTGTGAAGGCTGTCAGGCACGATGCAGTCACACACGGCCACACGGGTGCATCCACCTCAACTTACAGCAGATTAGGGCAGGCAATCACAATTGCTGACCCTGGGTCCTGGCAGCCAGCTTACTCACACAGCTCCCTGGAGAAGGGCTTCTTGAGGGAAGACACCATGGTTTCCCATTCTTCTGCATCTCCACTGATTTATACAAAGGGTTGCATGCATGCTATAGTTACTACCACTAGTGATACCCTAGTAATGACTGACGAGGGCTTGCAGATGGGTTGAAACTGGGAAGGTGGAGGACCAAATCCTAGAAGCAGATCTCTTACACATGCCTCCAAGTCTTTTTCTCTTTTACTTTCTCCTTCAATTTTGCTAGAATTTATCTATTGCATTAGGAAAAAAGTAACTATATTTTATCTTGAGATGAAGCGGTTGTCAGGTACACATGGGCTCATTCTGCCTCTTACTTAGAAGGAGAAAATCTTGATTCTTTTACTTGGAATTGGTGACAATAGAGACCAAATAGTAATCATTGGACGAGGTTTCCAATGAACTAACAAGAACTCTGTCACAATGGAAAATGGAGCTCCTGGTTAGTTTCACAGGAGTGAACAGTAGGTGTTCCCACCAGGCCTGGGTAGCCATCTTTCTTTAATAGCAAATTTTAGAAGGCTACTCTCGTGGTCATGATGGAGAGATTTACAGATGTTTCAATGAAACTCTTCGTTTGGAATTTATGTAGCAAAGTATATATTGACTTTATGTCACTGAAAATACCAAGATTTATTATTACTGAAGATAAGTAATAACCTTGACTCTGACTTGGTCAATATTTATCTCATGAGTCGATAAATCTCCTGCAATAAATTTCAACCAAAAGCCAACGCTTTCTGATACTGGGCTGTACTCTCTGCTCTTGTTCATAGGGAACCAGTGGACAAACTTGTGGAAATATTCTCAGACATAATTTATTTTTAGTGAATTCGGTCTGGTTATGACAGCAGAGTTTTATCCAAATAACTTAATGTGGGTGGGAAAATTACAGACTGAATCTTTTTTATTTTTTATTTTTTTGCGTTGGAGTCTCTGTCACCAAGGCTGGAGTGCAGTGGCATGGTCACGTCTCACCACAGCTTCAGCCTGGGCTCAGGTTTTCCCTCTGCCTCAACCTCCCAAGGATCTGGGATTTTTTTTTTTTTTTTTTTTGTAGATACAAGGTCTTGCTATGCTGCCCAGACTAGTCTCAAACTAACCTGGGCTCAAGCACTTCTCCTGTCTCAGCCTTCCAGAGTGCTGGGATTACAGACGTGAGTCACCGTGCCTGGCTTTGTCTTCTTTTCAGTAGTTATGACCCATGATTCTCCTCCCCAGTCCAGCTTTTCCTAAAGCTGATTCCAAATGCTAGCACCAGGCACCAGCCTGAGCAGGCTGAAGGACAAGAGGCAATATATGATTCCAGTCATCTGTGCGCCTGTCACTGAAGGCATTATTTGAGTTGCCCTTTTATATTTTAACAGTGCATGATCTCATGCTAACTTCCCACAAGCTCAAAATACTTTCTTGGTGTTTGCTGGTCAAATAATGTGTCACAATCTAAAACGGCAGTGTGCCCTGTGAGCGACCAAAGAGTTTTCTCATCCAGCCGGAAGTGATAAGATGGTTGTGTCCCCAGGTGACTCATCCTCTACAGCCTCAAAGACTCTATCCCCATGACAATGTTCCAGGTAATCCCCCTTCTCTACATCCTTTGGGTGGACTCTGTATTGTGGTTTGTCAGCGTGCACTCACAGTTCTGAGAGTATGTGATCTCGTTTCTTCTTCAGGTAGCCCACATGTGGAGGTGCCCACTTTCCACATGATTTCTGGACTCTTTCAGGAGGTTTAATAAAGCCCAAAGGAGCTGGCACACAGAGAAAATTCTTTAGCCTGACTCTCCCAATTTCTGTCCACTTTGCCTTCTCCTGTGTCTCAGAGACCCATTCTAATGTGCTGACATGAATCTGCAGATAGAGAGATATGCTTCATAGTCAGTAGCTTGGCAGCTGCCTCTTGAAATTTTCCATCTAATGATAATTTTCGGAAGAATATTTTTCAGCTGCCCTATTTCCAGGTTTTCATTCACCAGGAAGATTTCGTTGTTGTTTGTTTTGTTTTGTTGGAGGCCAGGTTTATTTATTTAATTTTATTCATTTAGTTGCCAGAATTGCTAGAGAAGCTTGGATTGCTAATGGAATAGTCTGGAGAATCTAAAATATATACATTTATATACATTATGTCAAGGTTATCCCAACTATCTAATTGATCATTCAATGTGGCAATATACCCCCAGAGAATAGGATGTTTCTTTTCTAATATTTATGTTGAGATGCAGCAGCAAATAAAAGCAAGGATTCTGGAGCCAGACTTTCCGTATTTGGAACCAGCTGTGTGACTTTGGGCAGAGTAATTATCTCTTTGTGCTTGTTTTCTCATGAATAAAACTGGGATCATTGTAGAACTATACATAGGATTCTTATGAGAATTAATTGGGTTAATATTTGAAAAGTGCTCAGTATAGTACCTGGCACATAGTAAGTATCGTATTAGACATTTGATGGATACACACACTGTTATCTTACAATAATAACTTTTATTTATTAAATACGCTCAGTCAGCCACTTCATGCACATTATTGCATCTAATTCTTATACCTATTCTTCAAGGCATATATCATTTTACAGATGAAGCACCAGACCCAAGGAGTCAGGTGGTTTGCCTGAGGGGACAGGCAAGTGACAGAAGGTGGGATTTGAATTCAGGGGGCCTTTTGTGTTTAGAAACCCTAATTGTGCTTTTGTTATGGTGTTTCTCCTCATAAGATTCAAAAGTCACTTTTATTGGGCACCTACTATGTACTTTTCACATATGTTGCCTCAATGACTGCAACAACCTCTCTGAGTTTGCTTGCTCCTTTTTCCAGGCAAAGAACTTGAACTCAGGAAGGTGAATGCTCCCATGTGAGACCTAGGGTTTGAATGTTGGTCTTTTGAGACTGAAGCTTTGCACTTTCCACAGACCCCCAAAACCACAAGGATTCACATTTGTTGAACATGAACTTGGAGCAGATTTCACATTGCTGTCATCTCACATTCCAGCTTTTCAGTTTGAAAATTTTCAGGCCTAAGGAGAATTTGAAAGAATAGAACAATGAATACCTAAATACCTTTCAACTAGTTTCAACCATTATTTTCATTATATGAGTTTTCAAACAAATAGAAAAGTTGCAAAGACATATTAAATGTGACAAAGAAGGTCACTTTTCAATGATAAAGGGTATGAGACACAATAAGATGCAACTGATGAATATGTATGCACTAAATAACATAGCATCAAAATTCATAAAGCAACTTCCATAGGAGTGATTTTGATGAGAATGAACAAAAACACACCAGGCATGTGGGCTTTAATTTATTTCTCTCACCCATGAAAGATCAAGTAAGGCCACCAAAATATGTAAGGACAAAATAAGGAGAGAAAAACCTGAAGGACCAGGGGGAGCATGAGAGGAAAGTAGGAGGTGGGGGGGAGACCTAATCCAGAATGGCAGAGTGGGAGAGTAAGGAATGAGTATACTTCGGAAGATAAGCAATCCAATCAGAAAAAGTGCTTCAAGACTATACCTACTGGCTGAGAGGAGGCATTAAATTCTAAACTACTAAGTGACAATATGAAAACAACAGCCCTTGAAGAAAATATGTGAGCAAGGGTCTTTTCTCCTTTGCCTTAATACAGAGCAAACAGATTCCCTTTCCTTCAGCAAAGCAGCTTTTAAGTAGCTAGGTTAGATGTCTTCAGAAGCCAGGCAGACCAACGTGCAAAGGCAAGGAGCAGTTGAGCTGACTGTAATGAAAGAACACAGTTCTGCCTGAAGATGGCATGGGCATTTTGAACACAGGGCACATCAAATAGTATGCACTTGGGGACCATATCCTTCTCCAAGGGCCACAGCTTTTATCCCCTGATTTGTACATAAGATTTTCTTATTTTCCTAACCAAGGTCTAAGACAAAGATTATCTGAGATGGTTTACTGCATATATTTAAGGGGTGCAGAGTGTAAAGGGTATAATTGTATAAGGGATGGGCTGTGCCAATTCCAGAACTGAACAGGGGTCCATAGTTAGAAACTCTAGGCATCTCTAGCTCCTATAATTATAATTAAGAGTTTTACTTTTATGCTCTTTTAAACATGTTTTTAAATATGTATATATTCAGGGGGTACAAGTGCAGATTTCTTACTCTCGTAATCTGTACCATGAAGAAATCTGAGGTTTTAGTGTACCCATCACTCAGATAAAGAACATTGTACCCAATAGATAATTTTCAGCCTTCACTCACCCTCCAACCTTTGCAGTTTCCAATGTCTATTCCACACTGAATGTGCATGTGTACCCATTGTTTGGCTCCCAATTATAAGTGAGAAATGTGGTATTTGAATATCTGCTTCTGAGTTATTTCACTGAGAATAATGACCTCCAGTTCCATCCAGGTTGCTGCAAAAGATGCAATTTCATTTTTTTTTTTAATGAGTAGTATGTGTATGAGTGTGTGTGTGTGTGTGTGTGTGTGTGTGTGTGTGTGTGTGTGTTGTGTAGCATATTTGCATATTTTCTTTATCCAGTTCTCCATTTATGGACACTTAGGTTGATGCCATATTTTTGCATTGTGCTGTATATTGTTAATAGTGCTGCTATAAACACTTTCCCTTTGCGTTCACACACAGCAGTGGATTGCGGGGTTGAATGGCAATTCTATTTTAGTTCTTGGAGAAATCGCCATACTGTTTTCCACAAAGGTTGTACTAATTTACATTCCTACTCCCACTCACAGTATATAAGCCTTCCCTTTTCTCTGCAACCTTGTCAACATGTATTGTTTTCTGATTTTTTAACAATAGCTACTCTGGCATAAGGTGGTATCTCATTGTGGTTTTAATTTACATTTCTCTGATGACTAGTGATGTTGAGCATTTTTTCATTGTGTGTACTAAAATATAATCTGAGGCTGTTAGACACACTCAAACAAAATGTAAGTGCAAAATAGTATCTTCCATTTCAACGGATTTTATGATTTTTCATGTGCCCATCACCTTCTCTAAGCCTCACACACCCATAATGTGAATGAGAAAAGCAGAAGAATGTGAGCTGTCTGTCCAGATGAGAGCATCATAGCTAGGAGAGGAGTATGATGGAGACTGAGTCCTGCACCATACATAATCCCTCACCACTGGTGCTACTGGGGAAATAGGTAAGGGAAGAATGAAAACCTCTGGAGGATACCCTGCAAACAGCCACCACAACATGACAGCATGCTGCAGACAGGTGAGCTCATGGCATCTTTTCTGGATACCTATAGCTTATGTGGTGCATAGAAGTGGCCCAAAAGTTCCCCAAGTATTCGAGTGAGAGAATATGCTAATACTGACAATAGCAATGGACTGACAGAGGTCTGAAGTCACAGAAAGGGTCACTACTAAGAAGTACTCAAAACTGAGGAAAGGATTTCAGCTCTGACCAAGATGGGAGAACAGTGACCAGATTTATACTCCCATGTGAAACAACAAAAATTGGACAGGATGCAAGGAACAACAGCAGACTTAGTGTCTGAAGGAGGCAAGCCAGAAATGCTGAAACAACAGCTTTACACTTTAGAAAACTCTTTGTAGAGTTCCATGTCTAATGAAAATATTTTTCAGAAATAGGGGCAAATAAGAACTTTCCAAGCATTTAACCTTTCAAAGCATTCCTCACCAGCAGAATCACAGAACAAATGGAAATCTGCACCTGTACAAAGAAATGAAGAGCATTAGAAATGAGAAATATGTGGGTAAAGGTAAAAGATATTTTTCTGATACAGTAAGTCTCCTACATACGAACCTCTAAGTTGCAAACATTCAAAGATGTAATGTATGTCCACATGTCCAATCACATCAGTTCATGTGTCTGGTGTACCTTGTCACGTGTGTGTCCTCTACAAGGGGTTGTGCTTTTGTGTACTGTACTGTATAGTGCTGTGTAGGGTGCAGTAGCACAGTATCTTTATTTCAAGCCCAGGATGTCAGGGTATCCCACCTCCCCTCCCTCCTTGAGGCAGTAACTCCTCTTGCCTGTTCACTCGATGCCAGCCCCTGGATGTCAGCTGTTGCGCCGTACTACACTACTGTACTTTTCAAGATACTGTATTGTAAGAGTAAAATGTTGACTTTATTTTTTGTGTTTGTTTATGTACATATTACTTGTATGAAAAGTATTATAAACCCATTACAGTACAGTACTGTGTAGCTGATTATATCAGTTGAGTACCTGGGCTAATTCGGTTGGATTTAGGAACAAATTGGATTCATGAACATGCTCATGGAACAGAAATAGTTTGTATATAAGGGACTTACTGTATTTAAAAACTCCTTAAAAGATAATTGGCTGTTTAAACCCAAACGAGAGAAGCAAGATGGCGAGGGAACTGGTGGGAGCGTGAAAGTCTCTTCAAGGGTGAGTGTCCACAAAGACACAGTCTGTGTGAGTAGGTGAGTGCTGCTGAGTGAGTGAAAGGTCCATCTGAGGGGAGACTGTCCTGGGGCTCCCCTCCAGAGGTGACTGCAACACACTATTGCCCTGAGATCAGAGTCCCCAGTATGCAGGATCATCAGCTATTCAAGGGGATCTCCCAGGAGGAGGCAGCAGCCCTCAGCAGCTCTCAGCACCTGGCACCTGGCCCATGCCACCACCTGCAGCAGTGGACACTGGCAGAGGGAACCATGGAGAGGGCATGGCAGGGAAATCTGGAGATGAGCCCCCCTGGCAAAGAGACACCCACCATTTTCTCTGTCCTGGGATGGGCAGAGACCAGCATTGACCCCCTCACTCTGTTGAGCTTCCAACCTAGGATCCAGAGGCGATCGCTGCACTCCTGTGAGATCGATGAGCATTGACTCAGAGAGGAAACTTCAGGAATGGACACAGAGAGATAGACACCCACCCTCACGCTGGACCAGGCACAGACACATCAGAACTGAGTGGGGGACTTGGCAGCAGCAGAGCTGGGTGAGTCGGGATCTGATTAACCCTCCTCCCACAGCAGTCCCAGGGCTAAAAGCCACCCAATCAGCCTGCACTGACAGCAGAGGGGAGGGACTGGAGCCCACTCCCTACCAAAGTGGTGCCAGAAGCTGCAGGGGTGCTTGGGAAAGGAACCTGAAGTACGAAAATGGACCCAGAGGGAGCTCTTTTTTTTTTTCTCTGTTTTTGCTTATGTCTTAGCACTTGCTTTTTGGTTTTCTTTTGATATTTGGGTTGATATATGTGTGTGTTTTCAATCTTTTCCCTGTATTCTTGGGAAGAGTGTGGTCATTCTTATTTTTCTTTTTTTGGTGTTTAATACTTTCTTAAGTGTTTCTTGTAGAGCTTGTCTGGAGCCGGCATAAACTTTTAGGAATTGAATGTCTGGGAAAGATTTTGATTTTCCATTACTTATGAAGCTTAGCTTATCTGGATAGGAAATTCTTGGTTGGAATTGTTTATCTTTGAGAACTTTGAAGATTGAACTCCAGTCTCTTCTAGCCTGTAGTGTTTATGTTGATAAACAGTAAGATAAGTCTGCCGCTATTCTAATTAAGAATTCTTCCCCTGTAAGTAGTCTGATATTTCTCTCTTGCTAGCCTTAGGATTTTTTCTTTTATACCTACTTTATGTAAGTGAATTACTATGTGTCTAGGATTTGACCTTCTCATTTGATGTTTTTCAGGGGCTCTCTGAATCTTCTGTGTTTGAATGGTCATGTATCTGATGAGATAAGGGAAGTTTGCTTGGATAATTTCATGTAATGTTTGTTCCAGGGTAGTCTCTATTTCTCTATCTGCCTTAGGAATGCCAATTAATCTTAGGTTCCACATTTTGATATAATCACACATCTCTTAGAGGCTTTGTTCCATCTTTTAAAGCTTCTTTTCTATGTTTTAAACAGTCTGGGTTAGTTCCATATTTTGGTCCTCAAGCTCTAAGATTCTTTCTCCTGCTTGGTTAGTTCTGCTTTCCATGCTTGTCAGTTTGTGGTTTATTTTGTTTACTGTATTCTTTATTGCCATCATATCAGTTACAAACTCCTCCATTCTTTCCTCTTGTCTCTCCTAATTTCTATTCATTCTCTCTATTAGTATCTTGATCTCTGGTTTTGTGGTTTGAGAAGAGTCACTCTGGGGCTCTTCATTGTTTGAGTTTCAAAATCTATATTCACAGGTACTGTCTTCCAAGGTGTCTTTATGGGATCTGCATTCTTCCTTTGATTCTTCTTCATTTGTGATGGCTTTCATCCCCTTCCCCCTCCTTCTTTAATTCTGTTGCTCAGTGATGGGGGATAGCTTTCACTTCCGTTTGCTCAATTCACTCTTCTCCCTTATGTAGATTCTCTGGATTTGTTCATTTTTGAAACCGGACCAGGGATGGGGTGTTGTGCTTTTTGCAGTTTTGAGATTTGACTAAGATGTGATAGGGGAGCTGTGGTTCCAAAGCTATCTGCCAATCACAGTATCCACTGGCAGGTGTGTGGGCCCTCTGAAACCCACTTTCCACCACCTTATAATCTATCCATGTGGTGCAGGAGTATGTATGACCCCTGAGTGCAAAATGAGATAAGTAAAAGGGGAAGAACAGAAAAAAGAAGAAGGGAGACTAAATGAAGACAAAGAGGAGAAAGAGAAGGAAAACAGACAGGCACACTAACTAATGAATAAACAAAGAAACAATCAAAAACAAACAAAAAAAGAAAAATAAGAATGACCACACTCTTCCCAAGAATACAGGGAAAAGATTGAAAACACACACATATATCAACCCAAATATCAAAAGAAAACCAAAAAGCAAGTACACAAACAACAACAACAAACCCTATAAGAACCTCATGACAGGGATAAATTCTCACATCTCAATAATTAGCCTGAACATGAATGGACTGAATGCACCAGTGAAAAGACAGAATGGCAAACTGGATAAAAAGAAATGGTGCAACAATATGTTGTCTTCAGGAGACTCATCTCACCAGAATGGGCACTCACAGACTCAAAGTAAGAGAATGGAAAACAATTTACCAGGCAAATGGAACAAAAAAGAAAATAACAGTTGCAATCTTAATATCAGATAAAATATTCTTTAAGTTATCAAAAATTTTAAAAGATACAGAAGGTCACTACACAATGATAAAGTGTTCAATCCATCAACAAGAAATATCCATCCTAAACATATACGCACCCCAAATAGGATCACCAACCTTTATAAAGCAGCTTCTAGGTAACCTAACAAAAGACATTGACTCAAATACTATCATAGCTGGTGACTTAAATACCCCACCATCAACCCTAGATGTATTATCAAGGCAAAAAATCACCAAGGAGATTCAGAACTTCAACCTGATGCTTGACCAAATAGACTTAATAGATACCTACAGAACACTCCACCCAACAATCATGGAGTATACATTCTACCCATCACCACATGCAATGTACTTCAAGATTGACCACATCCTCAGACATAAATCAAGCATAAACAAATTCCATAAGATTGAAGTACTGCCATGCACTTCTTAGACCACAGTGGAATAAAAATAAATATCAACACCAACAAAGCTACCCCAAAACCCACAAAGACATGGACACTAAACAGCATGATACTGAACAACTCCTGGGTCAACACAAAAATCAAAGCAGAAATTAAAAAATTTCTGGGAACAAATGAAAATAAAGACACCTCTACTAAAATCTCTGGGATACCTTGAAAACAGTACTGAGAGGGGAATAAATTTCTTTACAAACACACATCACAAAAATGGAAAGATCACATGTTAACAGCCTAACAAATCACCTAAGGGAGATGGAAAGACAAGACCACCAAAACCTTACTTCAGCAGAAGAATCCAGACCACCAAAGTAAAAGACAAAAATATCATAGAAAAAAATCAATGAAACAAAAAGCTAGTTCTTTGAAAGGATAAACAAGATTG
>CAUYQG010152808.1:0-15727 GCA_963574415.1 Tarsius wallacei
GGAGCCCAGCGGGTCGAGGCTTCTCGGCCACTGCACTCCAGTTTGGGCGACAGAGTGAGACTCCAACTCAAAGAAAATAAAAAATAAAATAAATAAATAAGTAAATAAAATAAAATAAAATAAAATAAAGCGATTCAAACACATGCTAGAAGTCTTACACTGCGCTACAAAAATAAATCTTGCTTGCTTCCACTTGGAGTTCCTTACGCACAGGAACATTCTTGATTATCCTGTGACCTCTCTGAACATCTCAGGCCCTTACATGGCAGGACTTCGGCAGACACGCGTCCACAATAACTGATGCGACAGCAATCACATTTCTAAGTAAACGTCCACTGTGACCAGCCCAGCATTTTCATGGGTCCCGATCTGGGTTAAGGGGAACAGAAGATGGTTTGGCTAGAGTAGCGGGTCAGGGCCTTTGCACACGTTCCCTCTCCCTCGCTACGTCTCTCCTGCCTTGTATGGTACATGGTGACACAAAGTTGTCTTATGACAATGTATATTTTTCAAAAACACATTTCAAAAATATTTAACATTTTTATAATTCCAAAAAGAAAAAAGATTTGAGAGTATCAAAGAAATACACATAAAGTTCTAAAATTCATATATAATATATATATATATTCAACTCAAATACACACACAGACACACACACACACACACACACACACACACACACATTTACCAACATTACTGTGTCTTTTGGCTCATGTTTGTTTTGGATGATAGATTATATCCACAAACACAAAACACAGACTTGGACTTTTACACTTTTATATGCGGTTTATTATGCTTCTTCAATTTATTAAAACAGAAAATCTGATTAGTCTGGAATATAACCTAATTAATGTTGTTCTGTATCACAAGGTCCATTTATTTTGTTAAAAAATGCCAAGCTATAAAAACATAAAACTACCCTCCTAGCTCTGACATAACATCCAAAATTTTTTGCTACTAAAATTGGAATATTAATAAACAATGCAGTAATATATGTAGTTTATTTTCACTTTTAGCAATTGCAGTTGCAAATATTCCAGAGCAATTACTCTGGCAAATAACACAGATATTATCTATCAGTCCTCTGACTTATTCTAAGACTATCCCACATTTACCTAGTGGAATAAAATTTATCTTTGTTGGTTTCATGAATGGGAAAAGTTTTCTGACGTGCTTATTTGTAAAACAAGAATAATACCTGTGGCCGGGCGTGGTGACTCAGCCTGTAATCCCAGCACTTTGGGAGGCCAAGGCGAGAGGATTGCCTGAGCCCAGAGGTTCGAGATCAGCCTGGGCAACTTGGTGAGACCTCATCTCTACAATAAATCACAAAAACCAGCTGGATGTGGTGGCATGTGCATGTAGTTCCAGCTACTTGGAAGGCTGAGGCGGAAGAATCACTTGAGCCCAGCAGGTTAAGTGAGGATGCGGTGGCCGTGAGTGTGCTACTGCACTCCAGTCTGAGTGACAAGAGTGAGACTCCAACGCAAAAAAAAAGAATAATATCTGTCTTGTCTGTCTCATGGAATTAAATATTTTTAGAACAAATGTCAACCATGTTTATTGAGAGCTCAGAGTCTAGGTCATGTGCTAGATACCGGAGTACGAAGATGTGACACGACCTCTGCCAGGGAATCCAGGAGGGGAGATCAGTCATTGGCAAGCAACTACTGTACGGTGGAATAAATGGCATCACAGAAGTGTGCAGAAGGTGTCACACAAGCACAGAGGAAGATCCACAGTTTCTGTCCAGAAGTGGAAGACCTCAGCACAAGGTACAGAGAGAAAGCAGTATTTGAGCAGAAGTCGGGGAGACGGACAAGAGGTGAGTTCAAGCAAAAGGGCAGAGTGAAGACGAGAGACCCAAGAAACAGCCGCCCTCCTGTGTCCCTCTGCCTAGGGAGTGCAGGGCGGGGGGAGGTGGAGACAAGGTGGGATGAGGCAAAAGTCACCCATGGCCAGGACAGACTAGAAACCACCCTCTCAAGGTGCTAAGACATGTGGGCTTAGTTCATAGTCAACAGGGAGTCTTCTAAAGTTCTAAAATATGAGAATGGTCAGATAAGACTAGTTTTAAGAAAATTCTGGCAGAGGGTGGAGAGAGAAACTAGAAAAGGACTGGGTGGGAAGCAAATGGACCCGATGAATGAGGAGCTGAACGAGGAGGTGGACACAGACAGGATACAGAGGGCAGACTGGGCAGGTGACGGTGCTGTCCCCTGGACAGGGGAGGCACAAAGAAAAGAAGACACTGGGGCTGAGGGGAGGAGAGGTGGGTAGAAAGTTGTCGGGGGAAATACGAATTGAGCCCAGGATATGCAGATGGCGTTATCAGGCAGGCAGTGAGAAATATGTCAGCGAGTAAGGAGGATGAATGTGGAGCTCAGGAACAGGTTTATGGAAACCCAATGGATTTGGAAGTCATGAGCACACACGCAGAAGCTGAAGGTGTAGACCTTGTCTCAGCGCTGTTCCAGGTACATGCGGTCTTTCCAGGAATGTTTGTTAAAGGACCGAACGAAAGGGCTGAAAGAATCCATGAAAAGCAGACAGTGTGAGAAGACCAACAGGATGAGGATAAAACGGCAGGGAACACTGGCGGCATAAGGGGTGGGCAGAAAAAAAGAGCTGGGTCTATTTTACAAATTGTAGACCTGAAATCTGTTTTTAGCTAATTCTTTTATTTTTACACTAAAGATTTCAAAGTTATTTCCAATGTACAAATCACCTTTTAAGTAGAGCATTTTGCCAAGAACCACTGCAATTAGTAACAAAAATTGCTTTGAAGATTGATAATATAACCCTTTATCAAGTAGTAATTATTTCACTCAGAGATTAGGAAATAAATTATTAAAAAGTCAAATCGCTGGGATCCAAAACACATATGTGAATTACAATTAAATTCATAACTTTAATCTACCAATACTAGTCAACTGTCAAAACTGACAGTCTAATTTCTCTAATTTTAACTTTGCTTAAATTTATCTGTTGTCCATAAATCATATTTTAGAAAAGCAATTATATAGTAAACTTAAGACTTCTCCAAGTGTGATTACAAAAAGAAGAAAAGATATACTATTAAAAGTTAGGAAAGACAACAAAAAGAAATTAAAATGGAACTTGTATACAATTATTCATGTGTATGCCTACACACACACATGTATTTGGTTGCTGATTTTGATATGTAGACTCTTCTCAAAAATAAAATATATTTTAACCAAATTAATGACTTATAAAAATTCATATTAATGATCACAACCACCAATTTTTTTCTGACACAGATTTCAATGATTCTCTGTATTCTTAAACTAAAATCAATGCAAGACATATTGGACACCTGGATATTTTACTATCAATTACAGTCATACATCTTCTTTTTTTTTTCTTGAGTTGGAGTCTCACCCTGTCATCCAGACTGCAGTAATGGCACGCTCCCGGCCATTGCAGCCTCGACCAGCCTCTCAGCCTTCCAAGTAGCTGGAACTACAGGCGATCGCTACCATGCCCGGCTAACAGCCATATATCTTTA
Source organism: Tarsius wallacei (assembly GCA_963574415.1). Taxonomy (NCBI): domain Eukaryota; kingdom Metazoa; phylum Chordata; class Mammalia; order Primates; family Tarsiidae; genus Tarsius; species Tarsius wallacei. The sequence continues at coordinate 3,530 of CAUYQG010152808.1, forward strand.
AATAAGCATTCACATTTAAACAAGCATCCTCTATAATTTGGTTAAAGAAAATTTACTGAATGCAAAGTGAATCAAGTATCCTATCACAATGGTGAAATTCTAGAGGAATATCTATTTAATGTTCTTAAAGGGGGGGATACATTGGCTTAAACCTTTGCATCTTTAATGCAATCATACCGCCTAATGATAAGCAAAACCAAAAGGCCAATTCATTATAAGACTCAATATTTGGACCATCAAACTCTTTAGTACTTAATAAGCAATTAATTTCTGTCAGTGAGAAACGTTTTGGTAACCCAAGGTGAAAATCAATAGCATGAGCCCACTTGTTGTACTCTGCCACTGACGAACTATCCAAATAACTACAATCCTCAGGGGAAACACACTGCCTTGATGTTTTAGCTTATGTACCTTCCAAGCAGACATGATCCTGTAATGCTTTCTGGTTTATAACTCAGAATGCACTCTCTTAGTAATCTGCTTATGACTGTTCTCAATGAACGTAACCCACAGATGCGTGTCTGAGAATATCACTCTATGTCTTACTACAGATGCTATTAAAGGCATTTACTATGCATTCTAAGTGGATTTACTTTTCAGACAAAACATCTAAAGCTCAAACAAAAGCCTTACATCTCCAATCTAACATTTTCCTTTAAAGAAGGCAGTTTGGACATATTTCTGAAGGCTTAACAGATTTTATATATGAAGTCTGCATTAGCAAAAATGATTTTTAGCAGAAGCATAATTTTTTTATTTAGATTTTTTCTTTGAAAAATACAGGGGATTAGCTGGGTGTGGTAGCTCACGCCTGTAGTTCCAGCTACTTGGAAGGCTGAGGTGGAATGATTGCCAAAGCCCAGCAGGTCGAGGCTGGGGTGGGAGTGAGCATGTGTGCCACTGTACTCCAGCCTGGGCAACAGAGTGAGACTCCAACTCAAAAAAAAAAAAAAAAAGAAAGAAAGAAAAAGAAAAACACAGGGGAAAACATAAAAAAGGAAACTAAAAATGACTTATAATGCCACGAACTTTTTTGAAGTACGTACAACACAACTGGAAACGCCACCCAACTACACTTACTCATCAAACTCCATCCTTAAGAAGAGACACCACGAATCATTGGCTTATCGCCTTCCAGGCTTTCTATTAGTTGCCTTTGAAAATCATAAAGTTTGTCAGTTTTTCTTGGTATAAAAAATTTCATAATCTTCTGCACTATTTCATTTTTTCATAAAAAGATTTCATTTGTTTTGAGACAACCCATAATTGTCAGATTAATTTAAACATTAAAATTAAACTTAAAATGTTACATAGCAAGTATAATGTTATATGGTAAGCGCACGCTCCCCAAAACTGTGCTTCTGCTTTTTAAAGAAAAGAAACATTATTAACAAAGTAACATTATTTAACACCTATTTACTTGCTTTTATGGCTTGGAAATGATGGGACATCATTTTTTAAAACCATAAAAGGCAGGTGCTTTTTAAAAGGGGAGAGTTCTTTCGAAAGGAAATACAGCTGAAGAAACATATTTTTTGTAATATATGATAATAGTTCTATGATAAACATTTCCATTTAACATTCAATTGAGATTAGTGTTCAGATACAGCACCGTTCAGTAAGATGTCTGACATGGTATTATAAAATACCTGCACTTACAAATTTTTAATTTATGATTGTTCGGGTGTCAGGACTTGTAACTGCTTCAACAAAGGGTGAACTACAAAGCAAATCAGCCAGTAAACCTAAGAACACTCCATAAAACCACTGCAGGCCTTCAACTCAAGGCTCGAGTACAAGTTAAAACAGAAGTGCAAATACCATTTCTGGATCTCACCTTTGGAAAGTTTAGAATTCAGGGAGAATTCCGGCTCACATTTTCTGTTACAAATAAGGAAAACTCAAAACCCAATGTCATAATTAGCTCACTGAAAGGCAAATTCTGCATGCAAGGTCAAAAAAGAGTGAGATTCTTGTGACCAGGTCCTGATCACTGGTCACAAGAGCGTAAGGGTGGGATCAGCAGATGCTGGCTGCTGGGGAGGAGGGAAGGAAGGGGGGAGGGAGGGAGGCCGGCGGCACACACTGGATACCTGGACCGCTACTGGGCAAGAAATTCACCTGCATGCAACCTACTTATGTAAGTAAATCCTCACTTGTATCCCACAACTCACAAATAAAATTAAAAAAGAGGGAGTCTGTGAGAAGTGTTTTTGATTTTAAAATTCTTGATAATTAATTTAACTTTTAATACAGGAAATTCTTTTATTTGTAGTTCTGCAGGTTTACTGTGTTACTTCACGCGATTCCATGTGCAACTTAGTAATTTTTTCCATCATCACTGCAGCATGTTGCAGTGTTCCCATACAGGCAGTTGCCAAACTAGGGGTTCTCAAGTTTGCTTGGAATTCAGTTGTTTGAAACTCTGAACACATTTATCCATAGAAACAATGCAACAAATAGATTTCTGGGCCAGCTTCCAAAAGCCTATAGAATTCTTAATGTTTCAGAATTTATAGCCCCAGTTCAATCTCCTAAGCACTATTTCTAACAGTTTCTATGGGGAAAAGCATTTCAAGGTCCAAGTCAGACACTAGGAACCTATTTGTCTACTGTAGACATCAGAAACTGATCATTTCTAACCTCTCTAGATATACAGGGGCATACATGTGGTACTGGGCCAAAGAGTGTGTGTGGAATGTCACAGGAAGCATGAGATGACCTGTCTGGCGCCACCAGACACTGGATTCACCCCAAATCCGAAGCTGAAGTCAAGGGGACACTCATTTCCCTTCCCCCATACACACACTCTCAGGTAGAACTTAAATTATGGGATTACCGTAAAGGCCAGGTGGGAAACCACAAAGATTTTCTGGGTAGAAATGAGTATGCGGGGTGGAGGACGTGCATGTGTGTGAGTGTGAGTGTGTGCATGTGTGTGCATGTGTGTTGGGGTAAAGGGGGGATACCAAGACTGAAAGACTATTTCCTGCAGAGGGTGCAATCTAATTAAAAACTTACAGGAAAGAGAGAGCACATAGCTTGTCAGAAAACAAAAAACCCCCCACAGTGGTTAACATTTATGGTGGAAGGAGAGAAGTGGAGAGAGATAAGGGTGGATGGCAAATTAGACTGAAGACACGGAATATGTACCAACCACGAATACAGTGTGAGAAGGACTCTTAATCCAACAATCACAATATTAAAAAGCATTGCTGAAAGATGCTATATGATCCAAGCCATCACATTTTTCATATAATTTAACTTAAAATACAGCTATTTAATTTTAGATAAATCTCTAAACATTTTGCAATGTATGGAGGTTAAAAAACTTAGTAACAACATGGTTTTATATTTAGATAAGTGTGGTTGAGTTTTGAAATAAGAATGGTGGATAACTAGGTCATTCTTTCCCTGAATAATTACAGAGTATCTATTAAAGTGTTAACTAACATGCCTAAAAAGTTAGTGAGAATATTTTCTTTGGATTGGGGAAGACCTAAAAGAAAAATATTCTTTTCTGCATTTTTGTAGTAAACCCTATTTCAAACATATAGTATAAGTCTTAAAACAAAAAGTTTTGTTTTGGAATGCTTTGGTTATAAAAGTTTTTTACAAATTTAAAGGACTGAAGAATCTCAAAACACAGAAGAACTAATTACTGAAATTCATCCATATTCAAGTTTGGCTTCTGAGAACACTATAATAAATCTACACAAATACATGGCACAAATGTCTCATAAATTTATATTTTCTTTGATTTCATATCAATTTTCAACAACAGCACAATAAAACTGCAGTACAGATATGAAGATGTTTAATTTACATAAATGATGTATACAATTAATGACTGATTTTTTTAAAAAGTAAGGCATCTTTGTACTGATTATTAGAACTGTTTAGAATGTGAATTGCATGACTTTTGACGGCTGCACACTCAAGGACAACAGTGAATGACCTTGAACAGCAGTGTATAAAAATACATTTATCACCGAAATGGCATGCTGGCTGCCAGTCAATATGTGCTTCTCATTTGTTAGGAGGCTCTCCTGCTGATTCCCTCATTACAATTTGCTTTTACTTCCTGGGCAAATGACAACTAGAAAATGAGGCAGTTTCTTGACCAAACTTAATCCACAAAAAATGAGATGACAGCTGCAGCCACTCAAGTGTTACAGAACATTCTACACATGTTTGTAAAAGGCATGATTATATACTCTAAATATTATATCAGTAAGTATGACAGCCAACAAGTTATCTCACTTTCCCAGTCTATCTCATTTGTGAGAAGACATATTTCAGAAAGATAGAATACTTTTTGCTTATAAAATGACTTCTTATATCCCATTCAGTCTGTTTTTCTAATTAAATGATTTCCAGTGTAGGAGGCAGATAAACGCTCAATTCAGAGAGACACTGTAGAAAACGTTCTTGGATACTTTTAAAAAATGTATCCAGTTAAGGTGTGACTACAGAAATAACTAACTCCTGTCCTACTTTTTTATGATAATTAATCACTTTCAATGCACAGTTTATATTTTCCTAGGATGCAAAAAGAGCTATATTCACTTTATTTACTTGTACTATAGATATGTTCACATCAATAAAGAAAATTATAGTTCGGTCACATATAGGTTTAAGTTATGCTAACTGATTTTTTATGGAAGTTTTCTGACCCAGTGATTTCTAGTCCTAGTTTGAGACAACTCAGGGTATAATATGTATTACAAGAGATGTGAAATTATCAAAAAATGCTGAAAACCAATTTTTCCTTTTGATTTTAATAATATAGATACTAGAAAGCATCTTAGGAGGGGAAAGTCAAAGGGAATGAAAACCTGAACAAGCAATAATAAAGTATAGGCATAAACTCCAAAAATAATGACTGCTTTGAACATTGTTACTTTTTCTTCATTTAATGTGGCTTAAGAATTTCTGTTCCAGGGTAGATGGGCCCAGTTTTCCAGTAGTTAGGGCGGACATTTGGGATTTTGTATCCAGGAGTGTAATATTAGTTATTAGTAAGGAAACAGACGGCAATCTAGGCTAGGTGGATGAGCACAGACACCACGCTGTAGGAAGTAAGCCCAATACAAAAAAGTACGTGCTGCATAATCTCACTTACATAACATTCTTAGCCAGGCAAAACCATGGTGCCGGAAGGAGCGGTGACTGCCAGGAAGAGACGACTGACTGCAAAGCGGCAGAAGTCTAACATTTTTGGGGTGATGAGTATGTTCCTGTCCTCACTGTGGTGGTGGTGGTGGTGGTGGTGGTGACATGGCTGTACACATTTGCCGTCACTCATCAAACTGTGCACTTACAGGGAGTGAATTTATTATACCTCATTAAGGCAGTGGCAAAGATGTATGCATAGAAAAATCGACACATTGGGAAAAAGGGAGTTGTGAGATGCTCTGGTTGCTCCTGCCAGGAAGCACAGAGAAACGGACATGCAAAAGACCAACTACTGAGAGCACGAGGCTAGGGCTGTTCCCCGGAACGCATTCTCGAGCTTTTCATCAGGTCTCAATGGGGAGTGCTCCCACAATTCCCTTGGGGAGCCCTGACCACAACCTACCATTTCTCAGTAAGGATACCTTTCCTGTAAATCAGCTAGAGGTGCAATTTTCCTTGGATTTTTGCTCATCGCTTTTCAGTAGAATTTGTGTATGCCACAAGCGACTTTTTTTTTAATGTAGGCTATATATTACAACTGAAATTATACTTGCTACTGATTCAGAACTGCTTGTTCGAGCCATTCTTAAGTTTTTTATTTCTGAGTTCAAAACACAAATTTACATCTCTTATTATCCAGTAATATTTATATTCAATTCAAAAGGTAAAGAATTTATAAAAATAATTTTAAATCCCAGAATCTGCAAAGTTCTACATACTAAAGATCCCATACCAGAAATCTATTAAGATCTATATTTAATAAAGAGCAAAGTGTTGAAACTGACAGTTTTGTGTGAAGAAAGCTTTTGAACATTTTCTAGAACAACGATCAAGCTGTATGACAATCATGTACTTTACATGTGTGCCACTAAATGGTTCTAAAGGGCTTTCCTCCTCTCTATGGGCTTTGTGAGTGGAGAGTGATCAGCTAAGTAGCTGCTGTTTGAGCTTACCAATTTTCAGTAAGTGAATTCTCTTCAAAGAAGGAAGATAACCAAACCATTAAAAAACACTATGACGAGGGCCCATTAGGAAAAATAAATCTGTTTACACAACATGGCACATATAACTGAAACAACCCAACAAATAGGCATGGAAAACAAAACTAATGTTCAATGAGGAAAAAAATCAATATTTTATATCATCCTTAATTGATTGACACTTTATTAAGAAAAGCAGGAAATTAAATAATACAGGATCAGTGAAATCAGATAGGAAAAATAGCAAGGGTACTATTCATTAAGACTTCTCTGTTCCTTGGCCACTGAATTAATTCTGGTTTATGATAGGCTTTTAAAAGTATGAATGTGATTTTAGTTAATTAAATACAAATACTAATAAATCTCTTTAAAACTACTTTATAAAAGAAAGGACTATACGCTAAGGATTTGGGTTTACCAACATTCTCCCTAAATGTTTCCAAACTAGGTCTTCTAATATATGACTCTAAATGTTTCGATACTCCCACTTCTTCACATCCAGACTACTCCCAGGCACAGGAAATTGTGGTATGCCAGCCAGCTGTGGCACTATTTCGGGTCCAGAGTATAGGAATCTGTCCCAGGGAACTCTGCCTCGAATGCAACCAGAACGGAGGGAATTTTGCAACGGGAGAGAGAAGCTCATAGTGGCCAGAAGACAGAGATCCTTTTTGAACAAAGAGCCATCTTGGCAAGGCCATGGAGTGGTCCATCCTCTTGGGAGGGTTTCTGGAAGTCCTACTTCTGCCCTAGCTAGAAGGTCATCTGCAGCTTTCTATTTTTCTTGCCACCCTTCCTCCTGTCCCTCTGGTATTGTTGATCTTACTGTGTAAGATGAGGGTGCAAGAGCATTACACTCTCCTCATCAGTCTGGGCTACTTTTCCTTAATTGTTTTCTCTACCACAGCGTATCTCTACCTCTTCTTGGTTGTCAACACAAAGAACATCTTTCCTTGATAAGCCATTCCCACCTTTCTTTTTTTTCCCTAGACATCTTTAAAGGACTAAGCGGCCGAGACTAGTATGGGAGCTGACTCCATGATTTAAAAAATTTTACTTCTCTTTCTCATTATTTTGGTGCCCTCTGAATAAGCAGGGTTCTATGGATATCTCTTTCTGTCCAACTTAAGTTTAACAAAGATCCATTATTACCATTAATATGTATCAATTCCTAATACTTACTTGTTCCTAAAATATTTACCTCTAATATTGCCACATATCCAACAAGTTTAATTTTTCTATATTTTTGCATTCAAAAACATTCCCCCAAGCCCTAATGCTTTACCAGGTTTCTTCTAATACATACAATACAAAAAAACCAGATGGACTTTGCAGAATATGAAAAGACTTAGATCTCTGTTACCATTTGCCATAAAGTCTCACATAAACTAAAGGATTATACTGACATTCTTTGTAAACTTTTTCATACTATATTTCTAATATAAGACTCTATGAATATTCTCATAACTCTGTCTTCTTCCTGTAGAGGACATCCTCAGATATTGGAAATCATGAGATAATTTATTATACCTTCTTATGACACATTATTCATACTGGTAGTTGGAAAAGGTTGCTGAAACCTTGTTTTCCTCAGCTATTAAGTGCTTTAATGTACTATCAAGAACTTGGAACAGTCAAAAATAAGGCCTGACATTTCTCAAATATTTAATATTTTTTAGATTTTGAAAAGACAGGTTCTCACTTTTAGAAGTGGAATAATCTCATTTCTTTTGTGTAAATAGCCATTTAAATCACACTCATATCTATAAAAAATACTATTCCTTGGGTGACAGAGATAACTTCCTATGTACACAGTTTAGTAAATTTTATTTTTTAGTGACTTGCTTTCATATGACAACACTTTACAAAGATTTTCACAGTTACTGTATCATTTGATGATTAACTCATTGAAAAAGACCTCCTGGCTTCAACTTATCATTCCTTAATAGACTTCTATGTGGGATGTACTATAAAGCAAACACAGCATAGAAGTTAACATGATTAATAATTCAAAGCCACTAAGGCCACTGGTTTCAAGTCTGCTGATAGAATTCAACTCTTTCCCTATAGACCATTTTGTCCCACATAAAGTATACCCCCACTTTCACGTTTTAAGAGAGCCTATTCCAGCCCAATGTTATCAAACAGAGCCCATAAAAAACCCACATTATGCCCACAATTGCAGTGTCAAATACAGGCGTAGAGAGATGGCGGCAGTTGACCTTTGTCGCCCTGAGGCCCAGCTAGAGTCCGGAGAACAAGCACAGCTCCCAAGAGACCTGCAGTTTAAACCCAATCTCTCATGGGTCCCTGGAGGGACGGAGACACACAGAATCCAGGATACCCTAGTCTTCACTGCTTGGGGCTTTTAGATATCAAACTTCTTTTGAGAAATGACCTTGGTATTCTCTTCCCAGGTTTTCGACCACTCAGATGCCCACATGTCCACCGGATTTGGTTTCACTCCTTTGTTTCTGCTTCGCAAAGAACATGGAAAGCAGCACATGATAAGAAGGGTGGCTTCCTCCCATCCTTCCTGGAAAGAAAATCAGGGAAAATGGCTTCTCTAAGACCAGAACCAGGAGGGAGGGAAGGTTTAAAGCACAGACACCCACACGTCTGTTATTTAACTGGGGGACACAAGATAGAACGAACGAAAGAACAAACTGCAGATGAGGAAGGTTGATCGCCTTCTCCAACTCTTGCGGCTCTCAGTACAGACACTTCACGGCTCACATGCAGGTGGCCATCTGCTCATCTGCTTACATTCTAAGTAGTTTATTTATCTTTCTTCTGACAAAGCTGGAATCTATACCGAGATGAATTAAGAAATATTTTTATAAAGGAGTAGAATGATTTGAAAGGCTTGGTTATATTTGTTTGTTTTTAAGAAGCCCTCAAATAAATAACTTTTCCCTGCCTCTCTTTGGTTGCCAAGGTCTTTGTTAACTGTCCAAACAGAGATCAAACACCCTGCAGACAACGCAGCACCATTCCTTATTTCACTTTGTCAGGAAACAACTCACAGACATTTATAATAAAAATGCACTGTTAGTTTAACTTCCAGTTTTAGTCATTAACACCAAACCTTCCAAGCCTAATAGTAAATGCCCCCCAGATCTGACCCACGGGGAAATTTAAGAATGGATGTTGTCTTCTCAGCAAACACTTCGGCTTTGCCTCAGATGTTTACAGTGTGATAAACATTTATTCTTTTTCTTTACCTGCCACTACCGTGAGGTTATTGATCAAATCATACTTGAAAACACTCTGCAAGGGAGCACAGAGAAGGATATATGTTGTTTCTGGAAAGTAATTGCTTCCTTTCCGCTGAACAATTCATTGTTTATCCAGACTTGTTTGTAATTTGATTTTTTAAGGTCTCCATGCAAGTCAAAAATTTCTTATCAAATGTTCAGAAAATTAAGGATTTAAATTCTGTAACTTTCACTAACAGCAAACTCATATGACACTGTTTCTGGTTAGGAAATGCTATTCTTTCTGTATTAAGTTTAGAAAAGGCCAGGCTTATTTCCTTTTAGTATATTTGCAGGCAAATTTTATAGTATATCACATGCTCTTTACTACTTCTTTGAGTGAAGTGTCAGAGAAGCACTTAAAAATAAGTTTCAATGCTTACATGACTGTGGCAGGTTAAAGAGAATGAATAAGAAAGACAGAAAGAGCTGGGCTCGGTGGCTCAGCCTGTAATCCCGCGCCTTGGGAGGCTGAGGTGAGTGGATTGCCGCGGGTTCGAGACCCGCCTGGGCAACCTGGCGAGACCTCATCTCTACAATAAACCAAAAATTAGCCGGGTGTGGTAGCGCGTGCCTGTAGTTCCAGCTACTTGGAAGGCTGAGGCGGAAGGATCGCCGGAGCCCAGCAGGTCGAGGCTGCGGTGGCCGGGAGCAGCCACTGCACTCCAGTCTGGGCGACGGAGTGAGACTCCAACTCAAAAAAAAAGAAAGACAGAAAGAATACAGCCTGCTGCCTGCGTAAGGCCTGATTTTAAGCCCCATTGTGGACGGGTTGAAACTAGAAGGAAGAGATGAGGCAATCTCTGTCTCCTTCCTAATCATTCTAGACACTTCCAGTGCCCTTGAGTGTTCTCCTTCCTGCTAGACCAACTGCCTCAAAGTTGAAGGGAAAACACCATTGTTTACCACACATCTTTCAATTCCATAAGATTTCCTAATCTTCCAAGTAGGCTGATTTTATTTCTCTCCTAGCCGATAGTTTCTTGGTTGTACCTATTGTCAAAATTACTACAAACTTTACATCTCGAATGAAGAAATTTAATCTCTGTGGTAAACTGGATCACAATAGTATTTTAACTTTCTTTTTGAAAATTTAATTTTTAAATACTTTCAGTAATTTGTGAACTATAAAACAGTCTCTTTCAAAGCCCCAGAATCTAAGAGAAGTCTTTATTTCTTCTAAAATTAGATTATGCCTTACATAAAATCGAATCTGTTCTTTTGAGTAGGTTCACCTAAAAAAGAAAAAAAAAAGTAGCAGTGACCTGCCCTTATCCAGAGAGTAGATGCTTGCCAACTCATTTATTAAACAGATTCTTAATCAATTTAAATTGCAAGAAATATTTAATATGTTGGTAAATGAAGGAGGCTGGAAAGGAATCACGGTCACCACCTTATCAAATACTTCTGAACCCACTGTAAAAGGTGGGACATGCTGATGCACCAATCCCTTTGGCAGGCCTCTCAAATTATCGTTGTCTATACTTTCATTTGAAACCATCAAGCTGCAAAAACAGCAGTGGCCCAGCTCCCAAATGTACATGAATCCAATGGCCTCCCCTGCGGAGCTGAGCCTCTATCTGTACGGCACATGGGCCGCAATAGCCTTTCACCTGCAGACCCAAGTTCTATCTCCAGGACGGCGTCTTGGGAAAGGACCCACAGACAAGTCCACATCACACCAAGCTCAGGGGGCTGAGTCTGGGGATATGGCACACATAGACAGAAGGTACGGATGGGGACATGGCAGAAACTGGGAGCATCCAAGTGGGTCCTGGTCATTCTCGTAAACTCTCAAGTGAAAAGAACCGTGTAACACTTTCTGGTATAAAAGACTAAATTTTGGAAGCTTGGGGTGAATGATTGGAGGTGGAGTATTAAAGAAGAGCAAATCTATGCGTCGAGGAAGAATTAGGCATGGTTCGGAAACAGACAATTCTGAACACAACTTAGACGAAAGCTGTGGCTTCAAATATCCCAGCAGTGTTTACTGCAGACAGAGTAAGTTTTGCTTGGAACATTGTTTAGTATATGGTGGATCTGCTGTAGTTGTGTCTCCCCCCCACAAAACTGATGCTACACATTCTGTCATCATTTATAACACGCTGAAATAAAATCACAAAATTTATATGTTTAAACTTGCTTTCGCCATGGAATACCAGGGGATAGCTGTTTTGAAGAGGAATTTGTCCTCTGAATTCAGGTAAGATATGTGTTTCTGAAGAAACTGCAGAATTTTATCAAAAGTTTTATCTAACTTTCTCAAGGTCCTCCTCTGTCTTCATTTATCCTGTAACTATAGGCAGATACTAAGTACACAAGGTATCACCTTCAGAATTTAACATCCTTAGCTTTACTAATACCAGGCTCAGGAAATACTCATATAAAAGTCTGAGTTTCAAAATGCAGTTGTTTTTGTCTCTCATATTCTAGTCTAAATTATTTCAACACTACAAATTCTCAATGAGCAGCTAAAAAAAAAACTAAATTGTTCTAGCAACTTAAATTCTACATTTAGCCGGGCTTGGTGGCTCAGCCTGTAATCCCGCGCCTTGGGAGGCTGAGATGAGTGAATTGCCTGAGCCCGCAGGTTCGTGACCCGCCTGGGCAACTTGGCGAGACCTCATCTCTACAATAAATCAAAAAAATTAGTCGGGCATGGTAGCGCGCGCCTGTAGTTCCAGCTACTTGGAAGGCTGAGGTGGAAGGATCGCCGGAGCCCAGCAGGTCGAGGCTGCGGTGGCCGGGAGCGGCCACTGCACTCCAGTCTGGGCGACAGAGTG
>CAUYQG010152809.1:0-18014 GCA_963574415.1 Tarsius wallacei
TGCCGGTGGTGGCTGCTGGGGCCGGGTGCGTGCAACTGCACACATGTTTGGGTTACGTTTTGATACTCCAACTAAAAAAAAAAAAAAAAAAAGAAAAAAAAAAAAAAAAAAAAAAAATGCAATAAGAAAGAGGGGAAATTACTTTTTACTTTATTTTATTTTTTTAGTTGGAGTCTCACTCTGTCACCCAGGCTGGAGTGCAGTGGCACACTCACAGCTACCACAGCCTTGACCTCCTGGGCTCAGGTGATCCTACCGCCTCAGCCTTCCAAGAAGCTGAAACTACGGGCACCTGCCACCACACCCAGCTAATTTTTTGATTTACTGTAGAGATGAGGTCTTGCCAAGTTGCCCAGGCTGGTCTCGAACACATGGACTCAGGCAATCAATCCTCTCGCTTCTGCCTCTCAAAGTGCTGGAATTACAGGCATGAGCCACCATGCCCGAAGAGGGGGCATTATTAAGAAGGCACTGAATGGTTTGAGGTGAACAATGTAGATATTACCAACATTTTAAGCAGCGAGCGTGGATTCTCAAAATTACTTCAGTCTTGGAATCACATCAAATTTCTTTAGGTTCTTCCAAAGTAGGTCAGTTTTCAGACTTTAGCTGAGAGCCAAACCCAACAGGAGCCAATAATCTAATAAACTATTTCTCTTCCCTGACCTCAATCTCCAGCAAGGCAATCTGCTCTCTGAGGATGCAAGCCTGAGGAGCACAATCAGGAGATGGGATTCTCTTCTAGGTCTGGCTCTTCTGGTCCCCCTCAACACTTAACCTCAGCTATAAAATGAGGGCACCAGCACTCATGTTCTGTAGTTCTGCATCTAATGCTGTTATACCAGAGAGGTACCAAAAGCCACAGGCTGTAGAGCTGCTGAGCCCCGTACTGCTCAGGCCAACTGTCACATTCTCTCTTCAATTCTCAGTAACAAATGTAAGCAGGATGTTGAAAAATGTGACATATACACAGAGAAGGCAGGCAAGAAGAATGGCGATCCAGAAACCATTAAGGTAACTTATGACTGAGAGAATGAAAATATTTGGCTTGCAAAGAGAAACTGATAGTTTTTTTAAGTACCAAGAGATAGATGTCACAATGATGACTTATTCTGTTTTACTTTATAGGACACTATTGACCAATAGGCAAGGAAGCATTTGACACAATAGAAGAAAACCTTTAATAACTAATTAGGCCTGAAAATACATAGCCTTCCTCTGAAACAAACTGCCTTGTTACTGGATGTCTCAGAAACTAAAGGAATAACTCTGTGGATTATTTTAGAGAAGCAGTCAACAAATACTTTACGTAAAGGATTTGTGGACCATGTATCATTCTTCAAAATATAAAAACCATCCTTAGCTCACAGGTCATACAAAAACAGGCAGTTTGAGGCTGGGCTTGGTGGTTCAGCCTGTAATCCCAGCACTTTGGGAGGCCAAGGCTAGTGGATTGCCTGAGCCCATGGGTTCAAGACCAGCCCAGGAAACTTGGCAAGACTTCATCTCAACGATAAATTTAAACAAAGTGAAAAAACAAAACAAAAAAAACAGGCAGTTTGCTGACCTTTGTTCTAGAGAATCACTGTTAATAGAAGTGTAATATGAATCACACATGAAAGTTTATATTACCTAGTGTCTATATTTTAAAAGTTAAAAAGAAACAGGTGAAGTTAATTTTAATATTTTATTTAATCCATGAAGTTATTTTAACATATATACAGAATTTTAACATGTATACAGACTTTCGAAACATGATTTGAAAACACTAAGTCTTTGTGTGTGTGTGTGTGTGTGTGTGTGTGTGTGTGTGTGTGTGTGTTGGAGTCTCATTCTGTCGCCCAGGCTAGAGTGCAGTGGCACACTCATGGCCACCCATAATCGAACTGCTGGACCCTTCTGCCTCAGCCTTCCAAGTAGCCAGAACTATAGGCGCGTGCTACCACACCTGGCTAATTTTTTGATTTATTGTAGAGATGAGGTCTCACCAAGTTGCCCAGGTTGGTCTTGAACCCTTGGACTTACGCGATCCTTTCACCTCAGTCTCCCAAATTGCTGAGATTACAGGCTTGAGCTGCCATGCCCAGCCAACACTAAGTCTTTGAAATCCAGTTTACACTTAACACTTACACCATACCACAATTCAAACTGGTAACATTTCAAGCGTTGGATAGCTACATGTGGCTACCGTCTATCATATCAAACCAAGCAGCTCCAGATACACTATGAATTCCTCGAGAAACAGAAGTGATGACCTTCCATTCAATACTTAATTCTCACAATTCAAATCAATGAGGAAAAGGCAGACCAGCCTATAAACGATACTGGACCATCTGGTAAGCTACCCGAAAAAGTTTACAGCCACGTCTGTTCGTGTGCCTTATTCCAATATAAATTCTAGACCAAAACAGTCATTGTAAAAAGTAAAATAATAAAAGCTTTAGAAAACAAAATGGGAAAAAAAGAAGCAAAAAAAAAAGAAGAAAGAAATAAAAATGTGGGTAGTATTTTCTTATTGTTATGCAGTGGAAAAAACCTTTTCAAAGCATGTTACAAAAATTCAGAAACCATAAAGAAAACACTTGGTAAATTCCCTTACATAAAAATGTATAAAGTTAGTACAGTGAAAAAAAATTAAGTAGGGTAGAAACATAAATGACAACTGTACAGAATATTTTAAACACAGGTCAAAGTGTTAAAAAAAAAAAAACCTTAGCTGGGCTTTGGGAGGCTGCGGCCAGAGGATTGCCCAGCCCAGAAATGTCCTTTATACCTGTGTCTTTACATAGTGTAGGACATACACCACAGGCTGTGAACACAGTCTTTCAAGTTTATTTGCAATAAAAGGAAATGAATTATAATTCTGATTAATTTAATATAAACTTAATTTTTTAACTTAAAAATTTTCTGGAAAGAATTAACAGAAGAATTTTGAAAACAAACAAAAGCACTCTATAATAAGCAACTTATCCTCATGGGTTATAAAGACAGAGGGAGAAGTGACAAGAAACCTAATAGACCAGCCATAAAAAGAAACAACTTGACTGGGCGCAGTAACTCAAGCCTGTAATCCTAGCACTTTGGGAGGCTAAGGCGAGAAAACTGCCTGAGTCCAGGGGTTCAAGACCTGCCTGAGTCCAGGGGTTCAAGACTAGCTTGGCGAGACCTCGTCTCTACAATAAATCAAAAAATTAGCCAGGCTTGGTGGCACGTGCCTCAGTCTGAGCTACTTGGGAGGCTGAGGTGGAAGGATTGCCTGAGCCCAACAGGTCAAGGCTGCGGTGGCTATGACTGTGCCACTGCACTCAAACCTAGGCAACAGAGTGAGACTCCAACTCAACGAAAAAGGAAACCACTCTAATCCCAGGACTTTGGGAGGCAGTGGCAAGAGGACTGTTTGAGCCCTCAGGCTTGAGACCAGCCTGGGCAAAATGGTGAGACCTTGTCTCTACAATAAATCAAAAAGTAGTGGGGTGTGATGGCGCACACCTATAGTTCCAACTACTTGGAAGGCTGAGGTAGAAGGATTACCTGAGCCCAGCAGGTTGAGGCTGCCGAGGCTTCGGTGGCCGTGAGCAGTGTGCCACTGCACTCCAGTCTGGATGACAGAGTGAGACTCTGACTTAAAAAAAAAAAAAAAAAAAGTAACCACTCGCCTTCCCCAAGTTAAACTATAATTTGATGCTTGTACAAGGCACAGGAAGGACAAGTATTTTTACTCCATCTTCTTGCAGTGAGTAACGTTACACAATCATACATATCAGAAAGCCATTTTTTTCTGAGTTGAAAGATATCCTTGAAACACATCTTCAGAACGTAACACAGAGGAAATCTTTCTCTTTAACCCAAAACATCCTTCTATATAAATCTAAGAAGACATCCAGAGTAAATATCACCAGAAAAGTTCCCTAGATTCTGCAGAAATGACAAAGCCACATATTTTCAAGCTCTCATAAATTAGGCAGGTTGTGTGAAAAGTCTTTCACTAGTTTGCCTGTACTCTCAAACAGGATAAGTCACTTAAGATACAGATGTGGATAAAGATAATTTCGTGCAATGTCATTCTTAAGTCACTAGGTTTTCCGAGTTATAAAATCTATAGAACCACAGAGCTATAGAACACAAATAAAATTTGACCCAAAAAATACCTTCTCCTTTACCACTGCTGACATTTCTCAAAACCCTAGAGAAAAATCTCTCAAAGTAATGAAAAATTAGCAGAAGGTTCATCCACAACAGACTCCCAAGATCTTACTGTCAATAAAATAGGTGCCATGACAAAATCAGTGAGCTCCAGGGGAGGAGTCTCTGAGTGGAAACATAATACACAAAGGGATCATCAATGTGATAATGTTTTCCTAATCGGGGAAGAAAAGTCAACAGCTATTTCAAGAGCTAAAAGGCTGTGTTTTATTGAACTGTCACGCTACCTCTCCGTCAGTCAGGCCGTGGAGACATTTTAAGAGCATTACCTTTAGGAGGAAAATATGACTTGCTTTCAGCTTTGTGAGGCCAGTCTACCACGAGAGGTCCAAACCTGCGGAAGCTGGCAGTGATCTCATCTACAAAACAAAGAAGGAATCTCAGCAGAAGAGAAAATAATATTGCAATCAGAATAGCACAAAACATGCTTTTTTATTACAACAGTGTTTTGAGTGCTATTTTCTAATGCATTTTTACAGAAGTCACATCTACTAAGTGAAATACCATTGTTTGGTACATTTGGTTATTTACTTTAAACCATGCAAAGGGTGTTCCTAACTATAATTCATTTCCTTTTACTGCCAATAAACTTGACATAAAGAATTTAGAAAAAAAATCTGATATTAGCTAAGGTGACTTCCATGTCAAGTAAAAGGAAGATACTAAAAATAGGAGTGTTCTTCGCTTTTTAAAAAAAAAAAAACATTTAAAATATGGTTTCACTTGTATAAAATCTCTAAAGTTATTACAGAAATAGATATGATTCTTTTTTTTGTTTTGTTTTTTTTGAGTTGGAGTCTCACTCTGTCGTCCAGGCTGGAGTGCACGGGCACATTCACAGCCACCGCAGCCTCAACCTGCTGGGCTCCGGCGATCCCTTCCACCTCAGCCTTCCAAATAGCTGGAACTACAGGCACACGCCACCATGCTCGGCTAATTTTTTTACAATTTATTGTAGAGATGAGGTCTCACCAAATTGCTCAGGCTGGTCTCAAATCCATGGGCTCAGGCAATACTCTCACCTCGGCCTCCCAAGGTACTGTGATTATAGGCATGAGCCACCGCATTCGGCCCATAAAACTTTATTATAGTAAATCTAAATTAAAATATTTTTAGAGTCTTTTACTCTTTCATCATGAAAAGAAGAAAAATCATCATAAATTAGAAAAATGTCGATCGGGCGCAGTGGCTCGAGCCTGTAATCCCAGCACTTTGGGAGGTGGAGGCGAGAGGATTGCCTGAGCCCATGGGTTCAAGACTAACCTGGGCAACTTGGCGATACCTCATCTCTAAAATAAATCCAAAAATTAGCCGGGCATGATGGCGTGTGCCTATAGTTCCAGCTACTTGGAAGGCTGAAGCAGAAGGATGGCCTGAGCCCAGCAGGTCGAGGCCGTGGTGTGGCCTTGAGTGTTTCACTGCACTCCAGCCTGGGCAACGGAGTAAGACTCTTGAATCAAAAAAAAAAAAAAAAAAAGAAAAGAAAAATGTCATAGCTAGACTAATGCCAGCAAAACTAGTCCATTTTAATAATATAGAACTTTTATAGCAGACCCAAAGCCTATTGGAACTAGAGATGTTTTTTCTTTTAAATTATTTTGTCACAGTTTCATTTATCCATTCAACAAATATTTATTGGCAACTTTCTATGTGCCAAAATGAATATTTTTGCTGGCTTTAGGCATGAATGAAAACTCACTATTCGACTGGTAGTATCTTAAAAATATTTTTAAAATTTTAATATATCTTTTATCCTTTTAAAGACAAGACAGGGGTTATACTTTTCATTCAGTGGTATTTACAATATATAGAGAGAAGGTATGGTGTGATAGCCATGAGCAAAAGCTCTGGAATCAGAATGACTTTGAGTTGTAACTGTACCATTAGCTACACAGCTCTGGACAAATTATTTCTGTCTGATACTGTTTCCTTATCTATAAACTGGAGATGGTTTAACATACCTTATAAGATAGCTATGAGGATTAAATGAGATAAAGTAATATGAAGTGCTTAGCACAATAATAGAATTATAGTAAGAGTTTCCGAAGGATTAGCCCTCATTAGTATTTTAAAATTTGCTCTCAAATTAATAAAACTAGGAAATAGGAAGCTTGGGAGACTGCTACATTGCCACATACGAACAACAGACCCCAGGGATGTAATCTGTTACTTCCTCGTCTATCAAAGATTCTCACCTCCTACACCCTAAAACACAAATGTCCTGATGCTGACCTGAAGAGGCAAGGTCAGACCACACAGAGAACAAAGTCATTAACAAATGCGTAGTACCTTCATCGATATCCGGAGGAAGGCCTCCAACAAACACCTTCCTAGAATAGCGTTCCACTCGTTCCCCATTTTGACAACGAGTGGGAGAACTTAGGCCAGATGACAAGGCCTGATCGCCGTGGCTGTCGTCCAGGAAGGCATCTTCAAAGGGAAAGAGAGAAGATCGACCTGAAACAAATGTGGAAGTTTCTATCATTAAAATTATTTTCTGGACAATAAATGCTTTATAAGAAACCCAAAGTGCAGAGTGACGTCTACAAAAGTGCCCTGAGCTGTGCCTTTTCCAATAGAATACGCAACTGAAGATGACCAGATCTAGACAAGTTTCCATCATTTTTGTGTAAGGGTATGTACAGCCTTGGGATGACTGGATTGATGTCTAAGGAAGGTGCATCAAAACTGCAGCTGTGTTCCCTGCTAAAAAATGACAACATTTTATTCATACAGTCCCTAGCACAGCTGCTAGGAGTATATTCAGCAGTTATTTTTCTTAAAATAAGTGGAAAAAGTAATCTCTATTCACAGATTTTTATCTGCTCTTTATGGTGACCTCAAAGATTCAGTTCTATGATTGGTCTTGACAGCCACGGGAATATTAACCATATGACAGAGGCTGATAACTTCTCTTCTGATTAGCAGAACTAAAGATTTACAAACCTCCCTGCTAGGCCAAGCTAGTCTAATTTGGAAGTCAACAAACATTTGCAATAATAAAGGGCAGGGCAAGTAAAGAAATCATATAAATGAAGATATGGAAGTACAAATGCAGATGGAGTATGACATCTTAACCCCACCAATCTAGACAATATTTTATCACTCAAATATAGAAGAAAAGAAATGAAAAAGAATTCTCTTCATTGTTAACTAGCTAAATAAAGTTTGTAGTGCAAAGGTACCTCTTACTCTCCATGACTACAAGAAAGATACCAGCAGTTAGAGTCTGTTAATATAACACAATGTCATTTGGCATGACAAAATAAAATCTAAATTTAAAATCAAGTATATTTCCTGTTTGAGTCAGTGAGTTCCTGGCAAAACTTTCCACTAGGTTCCACTCTAAAAATGAATCGTCTTTAACTTTTAGGGAAAAGAGAAAAACTCTTATACTCTTCAAAATAAAGAACAGTGTCTTCCCCATTTAGTCTATCCTGAAACCTAGGCTCTGTGTCACAACAGCCAACTCTCTAAAACAGAATATAAATAGCCTTAGAAAAATACGGAACATTTATTTCTTTTACAAAAAAATAGTTACTAATATAACTCTATTTATTTTATGAACAACCCAGGTGATGTAAGAACTGTTTTGATGTTGGAAGCTAATAAATAAAAAGACCATAGAATTTTTTGTTCGGTTCTTCTCAGCTTAGCTACAAAGAAACAGAACAAAATTTGTCACTTTTTTTTTTGCCTGGCAGGAACAAACAATAGATAGTAACTTTTCATCCCTTGATGTTTGTTTTGATCACCGAGGGTAAATGAGTAAGATCTTCAGCAACTACAGGCAAAAAGAGTTTCCCAAGGCGTCCAGAGATGCTCCCCACAGCTGCCAGGCTGGCATCTGTGCAGTCTACATGCGGTCAATGACATGCCCACTCAATGTCAGGCACACACGCAAATCATCACTCCCTACAGAAAGTCCCTAACTGTAGCTTTTATGTTCAACACTGGTAACATTAGACACTCAGAAAACAAAACCCAAGGAAGGAGAAATGAAGCAATTTGGGAAAATACTGCATACTTTATGTCCTTTCCAGAGATTCCAATCCACACTAGAAAGTAAAAGACTGCAGTGACTCACGCCTGTAATCCCAGCACTTTGGGAGGGGAAGGTGAGAGGACTGTCTGAGCCCAAGGGTCTGAGATCAGCCTGGGCAACTTGGCAAGACCTCATCTCTACAATAAATCAGGAAATCAGTCAGGCATGGTGGCATGCACCTGCAGTTCCAGCTACTTGGAAGACTGAGGAAAAGGATCGCCTGAGCCCAGCAAGTTGAGGCTGTGGTGGCCATGAGTGTGCCACTGCACTCCAGCCTGGGCGACAGAGTGAGACTTCGACTCAATAAAAATAATAAAAAAAAGAAAAAAAAAGAAAGTAAAAGGTTATGAACAGTTCTGCAGGAAAAAAACATTTACTTACTCCAACATCACCCAGATGTCAACAAATTCTTTAATATACAAAACTCAGTGGAATCACTTTATCTCTTTAAAAAAATTTTTATTTTATTTTATTTTATTTCATTGGGGGGGCACCCAGGCTGGAGTACAGTGGCACATTCACGGTCACTGCAGCCTCAACTTGCTGGATTCAGGTGATCTTTCGGCCTCGGCCTTCTGAGTAGCTAGAACTACAGGTGTGTGCCACAATGTCCAGTTAATTGTTTTTATTTATTGTAGAGATGAGGTCTTGCCATGTTGCCCAGGATTGCCCTGGGCTCAGGCAATCCTCTCACCTCCACCTCCCAAGGTGCTGGGATTACAGGTGTGAGCCACCACACCTGGCCTCTCTCTTTTTTTTCAATAGTTTAAAAAATAAATAAAGACTGGGCACAATGGCTCACACCTATAATCCTAGCACCTTGGGGGGCCAAGTGAGAGGATTGCCTTTGTCCACTGGTTCCAAACCAGCCCAGGCAACTTAGCGAAACCTCATCTCTACAATAAATTAAACAAAAAATTAGTAACATAAATAAAATTAAAAAATTAGCCAGGCATGGTGGCACATGCCTGTGGTTCCAGCTACTTGGAAGGCTGAGATGGAAGGATCACCTGAGCCCAGCAGGTCAAGGCTGTGGAGGCCATAAGTGTGTCACTGCCCTCCAGCCTAGGTGACAGAGTGAGACTCAAAAATAATAATAATAAAGTAAAAAGAAAAAAGAAAAGCTCAGTGGAAAACACGTGAGGAAACATCCATCCATATTTCAGGAATACCAAACAAGTAACACTTCCTTGCCAAAGGAATCATAGACTGGTGGGGGTCTTCAGAGCAAGTATATAAATAATCATAAAGTAAGTAAGTACAATGTAATCCCAGCACTTTGGGAGGCAGAGGTGAGAGGACTGCCTGAGCCCAAGGGTTCGAGACCAGCCTGGGCAACGTGGCAAGACCTCGTCTCTACAATAAATCAAAAAATTAGCCGGGCGTGGTGGCGCATGCCTGTGGTTCCACCTACTAGGAAGGCTGAAGCAGAAGGATCACCTGAGCTCAGCAGGTTGAGGCTGCGGTGGCCATGAAGGAGCCACTGCATTTCAGCTGGGCAATGGATTAAGACTCTAACTCAAATTTTTTTTAAAAAAAAGGTAAGTACTAAGAGAAGACTCTACCAAGTGACACAAGAGCACAATTTCCTGCCTTCCGGGAGGTAGGAGGAAAAGACCTTTATAGGCATTTCATAGGAAGGCAATTTTGAGCAGAAGCTTGTGGGACTGGGAGTTTCTGAGGTAAACAGCAAGAATCCACAGAGACACTACTTTCCAAACAGCTCTTGATCTTTCCCTCCGAACCCGCTCCTTCTCTAGCAGCATTCCCTAAAATCTCAAGAAAAATGACTCTTCTTCACACTGGATTCAATCTAGAAATCCGGGACTCATCCTTGATATCTCCCTTTCTCTTATACTCCATCACATCAAATCCATCTCTCACTAAGTCCTACCAATTCAAGCTTCTAAATAGATCTCCCACTCAATTCTCTCTATCCCCTGTCCTAACACTCTGGTCCAGACCACCATTATCTCTCCCCTAGACTGACAGTTTGATGAATACATTCAATAATCAATTTGTTTAGCCAGACGCGGTGTCTCACGCCTGCAATCCCAGCACTTTGGGAGGTGGAGGCGAGAGGACTGTCCGAGCCCAGGGGTTTGAGATTCACCTGGACAATAAATTAAAAATAAAAAAATTTAGCTGGGTGTGATGGCACGCACCTGTAGTTTCAGCTACTTGGAAGGCTGAGGTGGAAAGATTGCCTAAGCCCAGCAGGTAGAGGCTGCGGTGGCTGTGAATGTGCCGCTGACTCTAGCCTGGGAGACAGAATTAGACTCCAACTCAAAAATAATAGCTTGTTTAGTACTGACTTCTACCTTGTACCCCACAAAGTTTTCTCCACAAAACAGCCAAAGTCACCATTTTCTAACATTAACGCGAACTTGTAACCACACTGCTCACCCCCATGCTCAAGAGCTCTCAAAGTCTTCCCATTGCTTTTGGAATAAAGCATAACAATATCACTGAGAACTGCAAGGCCTCTGCGTGCCTCTTTTACATCATAGCTGCTGTCTCTCCCTCTTGCTCACTCACCTCCAATACAGTGGTCTCTTTTGCATTTCCTCATTATCCCTCCTTGCTGCAGGTCCAAGGGACAACATGTCCTCCCTACCTAAAACAAACACACTCCTCTCGACTCCCCCAGTTTCCTAGTTAATTCCTATTAATTCTGCAGGTCTCAAGTGGAAAGTCTTTTCTCAGGTGGAACTTCCCTGAGCCTTGAGACTAGGTTAGGTCCCTTCTTCTATCCAGGCATGGCACCCTGTCCCTTCTCCTACCTGATACTTCCCCAGTTACCATCTTACCTGTTGTGTGGGTTTTTATTGAGTATCTCTTTCCTCAACCCCGTTAAAATGTAAGCTCCAAGAGAATGGGAACCAAGTTAATCTTGTTCACTTTTGTATCTTTCTGCCCTAATTAGGTCATAAAAAAGGCACTCAAAAAATGTTAAATGTGACCAGTCTGGGCAATACAGTGAGACCTTATCTCTACAATTAAAAAAAAAAAAGAGCAGGGTGTGGTGGCACACACATGTAGTCCCAGCTACTTGGAAGGCTGAGGCTGAAGGATCACTTGGGCCCAGCAGATCAAGACTGAGGTGACTGTGATTTGTGCCACTGCACTCCAGCCTGGGTGATAGAGTGAGACTCCAACTCAAAAAAACTCAAAAGGCCAAAACAAAAACAAATTTAAAAATGTTAAATGTGAGGCAGCATCCAGGGAAGGAAAACAGTGTATGCAAAGGCATGGTGCTACAAATATATACTGGAACTTAACCTACAGGACTGAGGATGGCAAGAGATGTGAGCATGGCCTAGAAAGTCGAGGCTTTTCTATGGCTTTTATTTGCTCAAGCATTGTTCTACATTCTCTATTACAAGAAAAATAGATAATTTTCCCATTTAGTATTTCAAATTTAGTATTTCATTCAAATACTGGCTTTAAAAAAAATACACTCATTCCACAGAAACCATGATACTCCTATCTCATCCACCATGTGTCCCATCAGAATGGCTTCTCTGAGATACCTCTGACCGTGCTATTCCTCTACCCAAGATTCTACCATAGCTTCTATTACCTCCACCAGCATTTGAACCCAGAGAGAAGAGGTACATGGTGAGAGTCTGAAGAAACCTACGACCATCCAGGTGAGAGATGAGGAAGTCTTGAACCAGAGCAGTGAAGGAAGAGAAGCAGATATTGAAGATATTCTGGAACAAAAATAACTTTCTGCCTGGCCAACATGACCACAGCTTCCCCAGAGTATTTTGGCAAAGAAAATAAAAGCAAGAGTTGTATAAATTTGGAGTTTTACAAATCGGTTGTGGGTAGTTAAGACATTTCCCAGGGTTTTAAAAACAAACTTCTGTCTTATTATTAGCATTTAGAGTATTATATGAGGATCTATGAGGGGGACCCCCAAAACTACAGTCTATTTATTAAGGATTGTGTATTTCTTCTTACATGTTTAAACTTCAGTCACCTTCAAAGTACTCTCCATTGGATACAATACGCCTATCGAGACGCTTTTTCCACTGCTCAAAACAGTTTCTGAATTTGTCAATTTTGATGCCTTTTAGTGCTTCTGCCGTTTTTTCTTTTACCTCAGTCACATTGGCAAAATGTTTCCCTTTAAGGACTTTTTTCATTGGGGAAACAACAACAGGAACAACAAATAATTGCTCAGGGCGAGATTGGGTGAAGAGGGAAGGTGGGCATGGAGATCGTGCCATTTTTGGTCAAAAACTGACGAACACTCAGTGTGGTGTGGGCAGGTGCACTCATAAGTCACCCATCATGAAATGGGCAAACATGCTGAAAGAATCTCCCAAAAAATTCACTGAGGCCAAACGCAGCCTCTTAAAACAATGCTAGCTGGTACACTGATGCCGATGGGTTCCTAAAACACTAACAGGTAGGTACAAGGGACCTACCCTCCAAAAGGTAATTTTTTGGGGTCCTTCCTCACAGACTTTAGCAATAGAGTCAGCCTTGGAAATGAAACTGTTAAGAATTAATACCTAAATGATGCTTCTCAGAACTAAGAATGTAGGTCTCAGAGCCCAATACCCAGATCTACTCATCTTTTTTTTTTTTTTTTTTGGATTTGGAGTCTCACTCTGTCGCCCAGGCTAGAGTGCACTGGCACGCTCATGGCCACCGTAGCCTCCACCTGCTGGGCTCCAGTGATCCTTCTGCCTTTGCCTTCCATGTAGCTGGAACTCCAGATGCGTGCCACCATGCCCGGCTAATATTTTGATTTATTGTAGAGATGAAATCAAGTTGCTCAGGCTGGTCTGGAACACATGGGCTCAGGCAATCTTCTCACCTCAGGCTCCCAAAGTGCTGGGATTATAGGTGTGAGCCATCATGCCAGGCCAACTAATCTAATCTGTGGAGGTCAGGCTTGAAAATCTGCACTTTTTTCACAAATTTCTCCAAAAATTCCTATGCTCAAGTTTAGGGACCCCTGAAATGGCGACTGTCAGCTACAGGCGCTACTGAAAGAGTTATTTTGTAGGAAATATATGGAGCCTTGGGAAACATTCAAGTTCAATCAAGTTAAGGAATGTATATCCTTAAGGCTGAAATATAAAATCTAGAATCTAATCAATGTTACTGTAACTCGACTGCCTTAAGTGCTAGTGGGACAAAACGTCTGCAGAAAGCATTTAAAAGACAGAACTGTAGAGTAAGAACTCGTAGTGTTTACCTAGTGCAGACCAAGAGGAGATAGGATGACTTTATCATATTAGGTAAGATTACTCCTCCGAGGGACAGAATAGTTCATCCAATGTTTCCATAGCCTGAAAACTATCTATTTCTCGTGCTCTAATTATAAGCTCCTGAAGGAGTATTCTGTTACCAAATTTAGCACTTCGCTATTATGAAGGAGTGACTCTTGAACTAGCAGACAAATGATTAGCCATTGAAATTTTATGTCTCTCTTTTTTTTTTTTTGAGTCAGAGTTTCACTCTGTTGCCCAGGATGGAATACAGTGGCACGCTCATGGTCACTGTAGCCTCGACCTGCTGGGCCCAGGCAATCCTTCTGCCTCAGCCTTCCAAGTAGCTGGAACTACATGCATGCAATACCTGGTTAATTTTTGATTTATTGTAGAGATGATGTCTCACCAAGTTTCCCAGGCTGGTCTCGAACCTGTGGGCTCAAGCAATCCTCTCACACCGGCCTCCCAAAGTGCTGGGATTATAGGCGTGAGCCACCACCCCATAGAGATGGCTGTATAAAATTTCTATATACAGCCATCTCTATGATAAGTTAAAACATTGGTATTCTAATTCATCCAGTAATCCCTCATGAGGTTGGTATTCATGCATTCATTTCGTTGGCATAAATCCAACCCCAAAATAAACCATCCCTGGAAACACTTGTAAAATTTTAGTTCATGAGCATGTGTTACTAGAGACTGAGACTTTAAGAGGCTGAACCTACCTTGTGCCCCATGAGAAGTCTTATTTCACTAACTAGCATCTCTCTGACATATGCCTGTTCTTTAAGAGAAATATTTCCAAGACTAAAATGCTTAAAGAAAGCCACACTACTCGCTAAAAATTGTATTCTTATGGACAGAGGATGTAAATCTGCTTTAGAACCTCATGATACTGCTACATAAAATATTTATATTCAGTATTTCTTTTTTTTTTTTTTTTTTGAGTAGGAGTTCTCACACTGTCGCGCAGGCTGGAGGGCAGTGGTATGCTTCTGGTCACCGCAGCCTCGACCTGCAGCGCTTAGGTGATCCTTCTGCCTTAGCCTTCCAAGAAGCTGGAACTATAGGCATGCACCACCATGCCTGGCCAATTTTTTGATTTATTGTAAAGATGAGGTCTCACCAAGTTGCCCAGGCTGGTCTCAAACCTGTGGGCTCAGGCAATCCTCTCACCTAGGCCTCCCAAAGTGCTGGGATTACAGGCTTGAGCCACCGCGCCTGGCTTATACTCAGTATTTCAATAGAAGCAAGAGAAAGGTTTTCAACTGCTGCAACTTGGCCATTTGGCTTCCCACCCATGGCCTGATTCTCTGATATCTCTTTTCTTTTTCTTTTTTTTTTTTTTTGAGTTGGAGACTCACTCTGTCACCCAGGCTGGAGTGCAGTGGCATGCTCACAGCCACCACAGCCTCAACCTGCTGGGCTCGGGCGATCCTTCCGCCTCAGCCTTCCAAGTAGCTGGAACTATAGGCACATGCCACCACACCTGGCTAATTTTTTAATTTATTGTAGAGATGAGGTCTCACCAAGTTGCCCAGACTGGTTTTGAACCCCCAGGCAATCCTCTCACCTCGGCATCCCAAAGTGCTGGGATCACAGGCTAAGCCATCGTGTCCAGTCATCTATTTTCAATTACTATCCAGAATGTAGTTTTTGGTCCAATAATTGGACAAATAACTCTGCATGTGGAGATGACTTTAAATGAGGCTTGTAAGAAAAATGCCAACTAGGAGACTTGCAAAGCGTTAGTTAAGCAAGAAGGGCTTGTCCAAAATAATTCCTCCCAGGAGGAATTCCTTCAGTGACTGATGGAAAAACAAAAGCCCATGGGTCATGCTGTGGCGGTCAAGTTGCTCAGACCTCACCTCTAAGCTCCTGCCAAGCCTTGGCCCTCACTCCTGCAGCTCCAGGTACTTCTGGCCCAGGACTTCCAACTCCACACCTGGCCCTCTCATTTTAGTTTTTCAGATAGCTCAGAAATCAACCACTCTGGAGGTTTTAGAAAAGAGAATGATGAGGCATGACTCCCTCAAAAAAATTCCCTGGAAGTAGAGACAGGTTCCTGCTCAATCTCCAGTCTCTGACTGTGGACATCTGTGTCTCATTTACATAATAAGAGAATTGAATGAGATGAACTAGATCACTGAGGACAGCAGAATCCCTTTTGCACAGAAATTTTACATAATAAAAATAGATCTTCTTCATATTAACATGTGGTATATCTTAGGCATCACAAACTGAATGCGCTTACAAGTGAACTCTTGGTATCTTTCCTCAACCTATTCTCTCCCAATCCTATTTCAACGTGTTGCACCACGATTCACCCAATTGCTCAAGTCAGAACCTGAACATGGTTTTTGAGTCTTCCTTCTTATTTACTCTCCAAGTTCAATTCGCAAATCTGACTCCATCTGTTCAATTCCACTGTTATTTCCATTCCCCAGAATTCCCCTCTCTTCAACTCCATGGTCATCGCCCTATCCTAACCACCACCATCTTTGCCAAGACCACTGACATCATCGCCTAACTGGGCAACCCACTTCTCTTCTCACTCCACTCCAGACAGCAGCCAGAGTGTGCTTTTAAAAACATAAATCCAATCACTTGACCCTGCTTTCAAGCTTCAAAGATTTCCTCTTATACTTGGATCAAGTTCAAAATACTCACTAGGAGCTAAAGTTCAGCAAGATCAGACTCCCTTTTCTTTCTCCATACTCATCTTAAGACATCCTCCAAGCTCCAGTCATTGGAGGCCCCATTTGCCTCCTTTGAAGCAAGCCATTTCTTGCCTCAAAGCTTTTGAGAAAATCTAACAACTTTATTGAAATATAATATATAATTCAATTCATCCATTTAACCTATTAGGAGTCCTCTCATTTTCCCCAACATCTCAGTCCTAGGCAGTCACTAATCTCCTTTCTTAGATAACAGACTTCCTGTTCTGGACACTTCACACAAATGGTATCATACAAAGATGTGACTTTTGTGACTGGCTTCTTTCATTTAGCGTAATGTGTTCAAGGTGTATCTACGTTTTAACACATATCTACTTATCTCAAGCCTATTACACATGCAATCCCTTCGACCTTCCCCTTTCAAAATAGCTGTCTTATGATGTCCATAATTTCCTCAAAAAGATTCCAGGGGAGCCAGGCGCAGTGGCTCAAGTCTATAATCCCAGTACTTTGGGAAGCTGAGGTGAGAGGATTGCCTGAGTGCAGGGGTTTGATAACAGCCCAGGCAACTTGGCAAGACCTCGTCTCTATAATAAATTTTTAAAAATTAACTGGGCGTGGTGGTGTGCGCCTGTAGTTCCAGCTACTTGGAAAGTTGAGGCTGAAGGATTGCCTGAGCCCAGCAGGTCGAGGCTGTGGTGGCCATGAGCATGCCACTGCATTCCAGCCTAGGTGACAGAGTAAGACTCTGACTCAAAAAAAAAAAAAAAAAAAAAAAAAATTCCAAAGAAAAGGGAAGGCAATATATGAAATAAGGTTGGCAAATGTTGACAATCATTGAAGCTGAGCAAGCATATTGGTGCTTATTAAATTATTCTATATTTGTGTATGTTCAAAAATTTCCTTAGTAAATAAATTTAAAGGATGGAGACATCCTTTGAATTTCAGTTTAAATATTACTTCTTCAGAGGTAATCTCCCTACCTTTAGAGAGTACCCTATTCTTTTCTGCCTAGTGCTTATTACAACTTTTAAGAATAAAAATATCTGTTTCATCTATTTAAAAAAATTATTTTAATTTTTGAGTTGGAGTCTCACTCTGTTATCCAGGCTGGAGGGCAGTGGTATGCTCCTGGCCACCACAGCCTCAACCTGCTGGGCTCAGGCAATCCTTCAGCCTCAGTCTTCCAAGTAGCTGGAACTATAGGCACACGCCACCATGCTCAGCTAATTTTTTGATTTATCATAGAGATGAGGTCTCACCAAGTTGCTGAGGCTGGTCTCGAACCCACAGGCTCAGGCAATCCTCTCGCCGCAGTCTCCCAAAGTGTTGGGATTATAGGCGTGAGCCACTGCACTTGGCCTGTTTCATTTATTTATTGTTGCTCTTGCCTACTAGAGTGAGCACTGAGCAAGGTCAGAAATCACATCTGGGCTGGGTGTGGTGGCTCACGCCTGTAATTCCAGCACTTTGAGAGGTGGAGACGAGAGAACTGCTTGAGCTCAGGGGTTTGAAACCAGCTTGGACAACTTGGTGAGACCTCATCTCTACAATAAATCAAAAAATTAGCCAGGCACGGTGTCGAGTGCCTGTAGTCCCAGCTACTTGGAAGGCTGAGGCAGAAGGATTGTTTGAACTCAGCAGGTCAAGGCTGAGGTGGCCATGAGTATGTCACTGCACTCCAGTGTGGGTGACAGAGTAAGACTCTGACTCAAAATAATAATAATTTTAAAAAACTAAAGAAAGAAATCATATCTGGAGTCTAGCAGAGTGTAGGCATGCAAACACTTAATGAATGAAATGAATGAAATGAAGGAGGCCCTGAATTCCTCCTTCGGTCTTTCCTCTGCCTCC
>CAUYQG010152814.1:0-18620 GCA_963574415.1 Tarsius wallacei
GTGGTAGCGCGCGCCTGTAGTTCCAGCTACTTGGAAGGCTGAGGCGGAAGGATCGCTGGAGCCCAGCAGGTCGAGGCTGCGGTGACCGGGAGCGGCCACTGCACTCCAGTCTGGGTGACAGAGTGAGACTCCAACTCAAAAATAAACCAAACAAATTAATAATTTAAAAATTGTAAACATCTACAGAAACTGTGACATAGAGTTAAGAAAAGAGGCCAGGTGTGGTAGCTCATGATTGTAATCCTAGCACTTTTGGAGGCCGAAGAGGGAGGATCACTTGAGCCTAGGAGTTCAAGACCAGCCAGGAAAACATAGTGAGACCTTGTTTCTACCAAAAAAAAAAAAATTAGCTGGGCATGGTGGTGTGCACCTGTAGTCCCAGCTACTCAGGAGACTGAGGTAGAAGGATAGCTTGAGTCCAAGAGGTCAAAACTGTGGTGAGCTGTGATTGTGCCACTGCACTCTGGCCTGCGTGACAGAGTAAGATGCCCATTAAAAAAAAAAACAACTAAAAAAACATACAAACAACATGGTTTGTTATCCTAAGTGTTTGACTGTTAAAAATGGAAGTCCTATTTCCAAAACATTTCCCAGAGTAAAGCAGTATCATTGAATTTCTAATGAATATGTAGAACAGAAAGATGGCTGACTGGAAGCTGCTAGTGTGAACCTCTCTCAGGGAGAGGGCCTGAAATAGCACGTAAATATTAGCTCTTCTGAGGATGTGTGGGAGATCACACTGAAGTTCATCAGAGGAGCCACTGGAACCATGGGGAGTGGAGGAGAGAGAGGCTGGGCAGCCAGCAGAGCCCCTGGCACGGAGCCAGCAGAGGATTCCTTAAGCAGGGAAGGGTGAGTGACTAAGAGATGTCCCAGGGTCTCACACATCTCACACAATGTCATGGACCATTGCAACCCTAGTCACCCACTGCCACCTCAGTCAGATGCAGGAAGCTGTCAAGAGTCTGGACAGAGGCACTGCTCAAGTCCAGGTGGAACCCACCTGAGAGGTCGACACTTGTGGCAAAGAAGTATACTGGCTGCTCTTTCGCACCCTCAGGACATAACACAGCCCCAGGACATACTGCAGCTGTGGAATGTGCCACATCTGCCCTCAGAGAGGGAGCAGGGCAGCGGGGCGCCTCTGCGGCTCTCAGCCAGGTGGGGCTTCTGCAGCCTGCCCTTTAGTGAGGAAACAGAGAGGGAGCAGGTCCCTGCACGCAAGGGACAGATGTCACTCACCTCTGTTCTTATAGACCTCCACCTCCCATACCCTGAGGCTTTCAAGTCTTTCAACTAGATGAAGTTTAACCACTGTGCTCAGCCTGAATACTGCCATAGCACAGTACTTCTCTGGAAAGCCCAACTCCCAGAGGTTGCTGCTGGACCCTCTCTAGCTTCCAGCATAGCTGCCTCCGCCCCTGCCACACACGGGCCAGAGGAGGAACAGGGAGGCAGGGCATCTTCATGGTTCCCAACCAGGGAAGTTGAATTATTCCCCCTAAGAACTGGAACAAGATAAGGGTGTCTATTCACTACTTCTATTTAACTAACACTGGAAGACCTAGCCAGAGCAATCAGTCAAGAGAAAGCAATAAAGCGTATCCAAAGAGGACATATAATATTTCCCTTCACAGATACGATTATATATCTAGAAAACCCTAAAAATTCCACCAAAAGGCTCCTAGACCTTATAAGCAGCTTCAGTAAAGTCTCAGTATACAAAATAAATGTTCAAAAATCAGTAACATTTGTTTAAGCAACAATGTTTAAGCTGAGAACCAAATCATGACCACAGTCTCATTTACAATAGACACAAGCACACAAAATACCTAGGAATACATCTTACCAAGGAAGTGAAAGATCTCTACAATGAGAACTACAAAACACTGCTGAAAGAAATCAAAGATGACACAAACAAATGAAAAACATTCCATGCTTATGGGATAAAAAAGTTGATATCATTAAAATGCCTATACTGCTCAAAGCAATCTGCAAGATTGCTGTCAAATTACCAGCATCATTTTTCACAGATCTAGAAAAAGCAATACTTAAATTCATATGGAACCAAAAAAGAGCCCGAATAGCCAATATAATTACAAGTAAAAGAACCAAACCAAACAGTCAAACACTTAGGGTAACAAACTACAAGGCTACAGTAACCAAACAGCATGGTACTAGTACAAAAATAGATTCATAGACCAATGGCACAGCATAGAGAGCCTAGAAATACGAGGTCTGACAATTAAATTTGAGAATTCATTCTAGAAAAAGTGCTACATACCTCATTGCTGAATATCACCACGGTCACCTTCGAAGTATTCGCCTTTGAGAAGCTATGCAGTGACGCCAGAACCTAGTCCACCTGTCAAAGCAATTTTGGACTCTTTCTGGAATGGTCATCAGAGCTGTCATCACATTACCCTTGATGTCCTGAATGTCATCAAAATGTCTTCCTTTCAATATTTCCTTTATCTCTGGGTAAAGAAAAAAGTCATTGGGGACCAGATCAGGTGAGTAGAGAGGGTGTTCCTATACAGTTATTTGTTTACTGGCAAAAAACTCCCCACAGGCAGTGCTGTGAGAGCTGGTGCATTGTCATGATGCAAGAGCTCCTTCAGGACCATTTTCATACACACATTTCTCATGCCAAGGTTTTCCTAATTGTTTCTCTATTAATGTTTATTTGGTCTGCCATGCTTCTCACAGTCAGCTGATGATTTTGATATACAATTCAGTGAATTTTTGCAATTTTTAAAATCAGTTCTGCTTGTTACAGGCCGTCCTGACCTCGCTTCATCAGTGATGCTTTCTCTCCAGTCAGAAAAATGTTTAATCCATTTGTACACTGCCTTTTTCTTCATGGCATTATCCCCATAAACTTGGATTAATATGTTCCTGATTTCACTTTCATTCTTGCCAAGTTTAACAAGAAATTTAATGTTTGTTCCTTGCTCTAATTCAAGCTCCAACATTCTCACAACAGCACACGAAACATACAACAACAATAATGAATGCTACTCAGCAAGACACTGCCATACATCAATATGAACATAGCTGTGAGACACTGATATACCAAGGATATGAAACCTTACTGAGTTGTTTGTACAGTGCTTTGATGGATCAAAGCGCATAGTTTCCCAAGGGGAGTACTTCAAAGATGACTGTAGTGATATTCAGCAATGAGGTATGTAGCTCTTTTCCTAGGATGACTTTGTGAATTTAATTGTCAGAACTAGTAGATGATTTGAACTTTAGTTCTTTTGAAGATGGCTGCAGTTTGGCATGGGTCTTTATGAAGAAGGTTTTTTTTTTGTTCTGGAGGAGTCTGGTTGGAAGACAAATTCTGTGGTTAGAAGCAGACTTTGGTGTTTCTGGATCTAAAGTTTTGTCATGTGGGAAAGAGCAGTTCCCATGATGCTCCTTAGCTTGGTGCAGGATCTGGGGTCTGAAGTCTGGAGGGGAAAGCTGGGGTCCAGCAGTGGAGGCACAAGGTCAAAACCAGACTATGCCAAGTCTTTAGTTTTAGGGATCTGGAGCCAGAATGGAAAACCTGAGCTGGGGCTGGAATGGACACTTTCTCCAAATAATGAGGTCCTGCCAAGCTTGGCTGGGGTTTCTCACTATAAGAACAGGGCTTCAGCACGGTTCCATCTGTCTGTCTCTTTTCCTGGATACATGAGTCTCATTGTAGGAGAGGAAACTGGGCCCTGGAGGGTTAGGCAGCCAGGAAGTCAGAGGGATAACACCTGGGTAAAAGGCTCTGAAAATGCAGTACCCAGGGCTGACTATTGATTCTACCTCACCCAGTTCACCCAGATTGTTTTTATTTATGAAGTTTCCCATCTTGCTCCTTTACTTTTAATTGTAAAATGTAACATACATCAAGGTTCTTTTTTTTTTTTGAGTTGGTATCTCACTCCGTCGCCCAGACTGGAGTGCAGTGGCCGCTTCCGGCCACCGCAGCCTCGACCTGCTGGGCTCCGGCGATCCTTCCACCTCAGCCTTCTGAGTAGCCGGAACTACAGGCGTGCGCTACCACCCCCGGCTAATTTTTTTGATTTATTGTAGAGATGAGGTTTCGCCTGCCCAGGCGGGTCTCGAACCCGCGGGCTCAGGCAATCCACTCATCTCAGTCTCCCAAGGGGCGGGATTACAGGCTGAGCCACCGAGCCCGGCTCATCAAGGTTCTTAAAACATACACAGTCTTCACTTAGTAAGTATACTGACCCTTAAGTGTCCATCCTCTAATCAAGGGTTATACCTGCTTCCCCTCTCCTCACCAGTATCTGGGAGTCCTGTGTACTTTCGCCCCGTGACCATCTCTCTCCTTAGCACCCTTCTCTATAATCCGTTCTTTTTTTTCTATGTTTTCCCATCATATTTACACTATGCATCAAATTAAAAAAAATCACTTCCCAATTCTGGCTTTTCCTTTTCAGACTTCTCCCTTTGCACTGAGACTCTTCCTGTGCACCTCTAGCCCTGGGTCCTGGTAGGCTCTGGTCCCCACTGGAATCCTAGGATTTGCCTCCCTCTGCCTGTGCTTAGTGAGCACCCTTCTATTTGATCTTTCGCCACTGACAAAAATAAGCCAACGAGCATGGGCAGAATAACACTTCCTGAAATGGTGGTGGTGAGGTATATAAGAAGTGGCGGAGGAATTCCACTCAATGGGATGAATTTAGAGGCAATTTGTCACATTAACCTCTGGAAAGAAGTCAAGACAGAGACTAGAAAAGCCAGGCTGCTAAGGTCAAAGGACCAGGGGATTCCTCTTGCCCTTCTCCATATTTCAGCAGACTCTGTGCTGTGCCAAGGGCCTGTCCTGGGTGTGGTAGCCAGTCCCAGGATCCTGAACCACTCCCCCGAACTGTATTCTCCAAGTGAGGCTGGATCCTGGTGCTACCTGCTGCTTCTTCATTTTGCCTGTAGCAAAACATAGTATCCCCTCACCTTCTGGCAAACAACCGCTTCCAAGCCTGCTAGTTTATGTTTTGTTTTTCATCTTCTTGTCTTGTTATAGCATGCATTTTTTTCTATTTCAGATGTTATGTATTGGCTTTCAGTATCTCTTTGGTCCACAGTACCCTACCCCAACACATGCATTTTCATCCTCCCAGGGTATGTATATGATGATTTTGACTGAATTGGGTGTCAGAGATAAAATTATTGACTTATGCGAATGTTCCTCAAA
This sequence comes from Tarsius wallacei, assembly GCA_963574415.1. Taxonomy (NCBI): domain Eukaryota; kingdom Metazoa; phylum Chordata; class Mammalia; order Primates; family Tarsiidae; genus Tarsius; species Tarsius wallacei. Next base: position 5,198 of record CAUYQG010152814.1, read on the forward strand.
CCTGAGCAATCCCTTAAATTTTTTCTATACATCTTGATGTTTTCTAGGGATTTAATCCTTGCCCAGGGTTTTCATTTTCTTGCTTTCCATGATCTTCTACTTTAATAAATGTATCCCCTAAGTCTCCCCTAGTTCAGTAAATTCCTTCTCAATACCTACAAAGTCATGCTGGTTGTTGTTGAGGTCATTTTCTTGGTGCAGATTTTCCTCTGCCTTCCCATCCACCCAGGTGACCCTGTCCCTTTCTGGACCTGCCACCCTGAAACTCCACTCCCATCCCACCCCACCCACTTTCCTGGTGAGGCCCTTCACCTTCTCATGGGCTGATCCCCTGATTCCACAGATCCCAAGTCTTGGTCTATTTTGATGTATTACTTCTTTGCTGGAGCACATTTTTCAACTTTTTTGAAAAAGTGTTCATAGGGGAATTCTTTTTCATGCCTTGCACTATCTGAACTTTTTATTTTACAGGGATGGACTCTGGAGTTGGGGTCACCCAAGCGGGAACAACTGAGGCCATTGACATATCCTCACAAAGAGCACAAGTGGCCCTTTTGATGCATGAAGAGTCTGAATCATTTTCACCAGGTTTCCCTGGCAGATAGTGGAAAACAACACCAGGAACTGGGGTTTTCTCTAACTCGTAGGTTCCTTGCAAGACCTCATTCTTGGTGGTTTAGCTGAAGGGCAAAGTGATTCTGGGCAAGCATACTCAGAGTTTTGGGCTTCAGTTTCCTTCCTTGGGCAATGGCTTGATCAGATGACTTTCCTCACGTGGTTGAAAATAAGATGTGGGGAAAGCCGTTCGAAACCAGAGCCAATGTTATTGTTGTCCCTGAAAAAATTCTTAAAATACCTGACCTCTATTGGCATTTCTGTTTCTTTCTGAGCTATAGAACTGATCAAAAGAGATGGCGAAGGCAGGCTGAACGCGGGTTCTAGGCAGAAGAATGAAGGAGGAGTGAAAGGCTGTGAGAAAAAGTGGAGAGAAGGGGAAAAGAGGAGACTGGATGGTGTCACCTCAGGGAAGGGTCCAGGGACTCCTAGTAATTGTGATGGAGGTGTGAATGCAGGAGCCTCAAAGAGCCTCCCAGGTGTCAAAGGAATCACCTCCTCCCAAACCCTGAGGTATAGATGGACATTTCAGTTCCAGGAGAGGGTTGTCCTGGGGTCCCATGATCTGCCTGGGGGGATGGATCATCTGCTAGGGACTCCTCTGGGGAGCAGAGAGGACACCAGATCACTGAGAGGATGTGCACAAGGCCTGAGACCTGTTGTGGTCTGGAGACTCTTTCCCTGGGTCTGGCCTATGGACACCTTCTCGTTGGTAGAACCAGCACAAGGAAACAGGTCATTTTGTTATAGCCGAGTCATGAGAAAGGAGTCACCAGCACACAGAGAGTTGAATTTTGAGTCCTTTATTAGCCAGCGGTTGAGAGCAGGTTAATGCCAGAAAGAACTCGCGACCCTGAATGAAGCAGGCAAGGAGTTTATAAAGGCAAAAACCACAATTCAGGTGGAGTGGCAACAGGAATTTTGTTTACAGATTAGAACAGAACAGCTTATCTTGAGCAGTTACAGAACAGCAGGTTATCTTGAGCTTCCTGCCAGGCAGAGAGTGGTTGGGGAGTTTTCCAAACACCAGGGAAGAAGAAGGATTTATGATTACGGGACTGTTACAACAGTCATGATTATGGGAAGGTTATATTTGGGTAAACTGACAACCAAAATGGAGGATTTGTTACAAGATGGAGTTACTTATGTCAAGCAAGCTATTATAGGCTGTCATAGGTTCTACAGACATTTCATTCCCCCTTTTTATTTGTTCATGAGTCAATGCGTTGACTCATTGGTCAAGGTATACCATTGTAATGGGGTTTTATATACATAAGTTTTACAGAATTGATTTGTTGTTTGATGAAATGAATAACCCAATTTATCAGGCAGGGCCCTATAAGTAGACTGAGGAGGAGAAGTCCCAACCAGACCGGTAACAAGAGTGGTCAGCCATGGGTTCCAATTGAACAAGGACTGGAGCCAGGATTTATTATTTTTTCTCTTTTTTGGACCCTCTGGAGGGTGTTTTTAATAACTCTCACTTGTTGGCATAGAACGTGCTTCTCTGAGAGCTACACAGAGTCCCCCTTGGGATAGGAACAGTAAGTTTAGGCCTCTACGATTTTGGAGGACAACCTCAGTCAAGGATTCTACCTGGTTATGAAGTTGATCCATGGCAAACTGTAGGATTTCTAGGTCAGCATCAATTTCCTGGGCAAGATTAGATAGGCCTTGTTCTCCATGAACCAGAGCGGCGGTCCCAATTGCAGCAGTTTCAGCTATGCTTAGCCCAACTAAGGCAGATACTAGCAAGGGAACAGCGCACTTCCTGTGAGTGACCTGGAGGCTGGGTGGGTTTAGCAAAAGCGTTCCTTCAGGGCCACTATAGGCATAGACCTGAGGTAGTACATGAACAGTAATATATAAAGTAGGCTGACTGATTAACTTTTTGGTAGTAGCACATTTTGTAAGACCTGTAGAACTAGCTAACCAGGTGTTGGCAGGGGCCATGTAGGTCATGGATTCAGCAATGGTTAGGGTGAGAGATAGGTTACAAATATCAGAGAACAGAGAATCTGTTAGATTGAAATCTGGAGTTATAAGGCAGGAGGCTTTACCAGTTATATTTCCCAGAGTAACGTGAACCATTTCTGGAGAGCATTTAGTTCTGTCTGCATTGCTGATGATAGGAGTTTCAACTCCTAGGCCCACATAGTAAGGGGGTTTTGACTTTAAGTAAAGTCAGCAATTTGAGGCCAACTGGAGCACAGTGGCATTAAGCAAACGGTGCATATTAGTCAACATAGGAAAAAGACCAGGGGGTTGGTGGGCCTGTTTTGGACGTGGTTGAGGTGAACTCAGGAGTTGTTGAGGTGAGCCTGGGGTAGTAACTTGCTTGGCAGAGGGCAGAGGCTGAGGCGGAGGCTGATGTTAACCAAACAAAGGATCGTTTAGCTCTGCCAATGGCCCTATGGGTCTGGCCAGCCTTTTATAGGTGCGTGTTTGCCACTGGATGGTGAATAAGGTACCATGGTCATAACCCTGTACATAAATTCATATGCCTCAGGTATTGCCTGTATTTCAAGAATTATGGAGGGGATTAGTGATTTTTATATATATAGGTGATTGAGCATGGTCTGGACTAGTACCTTGCCAAAGAGTGATTCGGGATGTGTCATTATGTCTCCCACTGTAGGTAGCGATAGTGGCACAGTTCCAGTACGGGCAAAAGAAGTGATTAGCTTGATTACATTCTTGATCTGTGGAATTTTCAGGACATAGATAAAAATTTACTCCTTATAAAGTACAGTAAAAATCACCATTACTATGTATAGCATGAGGGATGAGACCACCGACAAATTTTCATGTATTTGTTGGGTCTGTAAGATTTACTTTGAATTGGACCAGGTTGGGAGGGCTGGTCCAGCCTTGGGCTGCTAGAATGTTTCTGGATATAAAAGAAGTCAGGGAGAAAGTGTATAGGGTGTTTATAGACTTTCCAGGTAAGATAAAACAAGTTAAACTTATTGTAAGCATAGTAGAGCAGTAATACATTCTACACATGAGAGATAGGATAATATTAACAGGAATTTTTCACCACATTTCTAGTCGGTGGAGTCTACAGCAATTAGGCCTATGCCTAAAGCTAGGGTGATTGGGATGAATAAGGCAAGGGTTAAAGGATGGTAACTGTACATTTAGGGAATTATTAACCAGTAAACAGTTTATGTTGGGGAGTCGGATTCTCACGTTTTAGCTGTGTGTTGGTTGGTCAGCCCGTAGTGCAGTTGAAGCAGGACGGCGGGCTCGGAAGATGATTTTGAGAGGGTTTTCAGGATCCTTGGCTGTTGTCCAGTTGGCTGAGCAGGCTGGTGGAACAACGTTGTTTTTCTTGGCTGTTTTGACTTGTGAGTGATGAATACAGGCCGGTATTCCGTCAACCTTGAGTGCCATTGGAGTGATGATGATGACAAAGAGTACCTTCCAGATAGAAGTCAGTTTTTCCTTCTGAAACTTTTTGACAAAGACTAAGTCCCCGGGCTGGAATGCATGACATGGCGTGGAAGATGAAGTCGGCAAGGTGGCATGGACATTGGGATGGACAGTATTCTGGACCTGCTGTAAGGACTGGAGATACTTTAACAAAGATTGACAAGTAAATTTTTTAAGAGTGGGATTCTGCAACCAGGGCAACAGAGGAGGGGGTCTCCCAAACATGATTTTATACGGGCTAAATCCAGTCTTGTATGGGGTGCATTGAGTCCAGAGAAGGGCCAGCGGCAAAAGGCTTATCCATTTTTTGCCTGTTTCTATTATTAATTTGGTTAAAGTGGTTTTTAAAGTCCGATCCATGCATTCTACTTGTCCAGAGCTTTGTGGTTGGTAATCACAATGTAATTTTCAGTTAATATTTAGCACTTTACTAGCTAGTTGAACTATGGATGAGGCAAAGGCAGGACCATTATCAGAGCCAGTAGAGAGAGGGAGCCCAAACCTAGGAATAATTTTATTTAATAAAAATCTTGTAACCGTAAGTGTGGTTTCATTTTTTGTGACAAAAGCTTCTACCCATTCAGAAAAAATACCAGTAAATAGTTATACCCCGCATGAGGCAGTTTTATTTTGGTAAAGTTTATTTCTCATTTTTTCCCGGGGCTTAATCCTAGGGCCTGATGCTGTCAAAAGGCCTTGGGCCTTGTTTTGCATTAGGCTTTTTAACTCATTGATATGATAATGATGATTTAATAACTCAGTCATTTTAGTACTTCCCAAGTGGGTGATAGAATGTAATTGTTTTACCAAGGTATGTGTGAGGGCAGCAGGCAAGATAACTTTAGAGTTTTTAACCCTCCATCCTGTAAGCTTGTTGTGAACTCCTCCCAGGTCTGCTTGTTCCTTTTCTTCTTGGGTGTAGGTGGGCTGTTGTGGGAGAGAAGAAACTGGAAAAGTTTTAGTTAGCAGAAGTTAAGGGTTCAACTGGAAGCTCTACTGCCTTTTGAGTCACTTGGTCCACCAGGGGATTTCCAGTTGCTTTTGGAGTGTCCAATTTTTGGTGTCCCCTGCAATGAATGATGGCAACCTTTTTGGGGAGCCATATAGCCTCTAAAAGGGCTAAGATTTCTTCATTGTTTTTTATAGTTTTACCCGCCATGGTAAGAAGTCCTTTTTTCAGCCTGGCTTGGTGGCTCAGCCTGTAATCCCACACCTTTGGGAGGCTGAGGTGAGTGGATTGCCTGAGCCCATGGGTTCGAGACCCGCCTGGGCAACTTGGTGAGACCTCATCTCTACAATAAATCAAAAATCAGCCGGGTGTGGTAGCGTGCACCGGTAGTTCCAGCTACTTGGAAGGCTGAGGCAGAAGGATCGCTGGAACCCAGCAGGTTGAGGGAGCGGCCACCGCACTCCAGTCTGGGCAACAGAGTGAGACTCCAACTCAAAAAAAAAAAAAAAGAAGTCCTTGTTTCTTGTAGATGGACATGGAAAATAGCAAAGCCACATTTGTTGTCAGTATAAATGTTTACCTGTTTCCCTGTTCCCCAGCATAAGGCCTGGGTTAAGGCAATTAACTTAGCCTTTTGAGCTGATGTGCTGTTAGGCAAAGACTGTGACCTAATTATGTCATGACCTGTGGTTACCGCTGCACCAGCCTTGCGGACTCCCCCTATCACCAGACTGCTGCCATCCGTGAACAGGTTAGCATTAGCCTGGCTCAAGGGAGTGTCCCAAAGATAGAGGTGGCTGGCTTGAAAGATGTTCAATACGTCCTTACGGTTATGAAAATGGTGTTTCTGGATTGTTTGGCAGTAAGGTTGCTGGGTTGAGGCTCTGAGTAGGAGAGAAAGTTAGTCTAGGCTGCTTAAGTAGGAGGCTTTGATATTGTGTGATACAAGCATTGACATTCAGTGACCGGAGGCTCCCTGGAGCAGAGTTTCAACAGCGTGGAGAACTGCTAAAGCCAGATTTTGACCGAAAGTTAATTTATCTGCTTCCTTAAATAGTACAGCTGTAGCAGCGATGGCCCAAAGACACGATGGCCATCCAGAGGCCACTGGACCTAATCTTTTGGACAAGTAAGCCACAGATCACTTCCAGGGACCTAGGGTCTGGGTAAGAACCCCTTTTGCAATTCCCTGCTGTTCATGAATTAACAAGTGAAAAGACTTGGTGACATCTGGGAGGGCTAAAGCTGGGGCTTGAGTAAGAGCCATCTTTAACTGCTAGAATGCTTGTTCCTCAGTGGCAGTCCATTTTAGGGACGGAATCCCTGCAGTGGCTGTGTATAGAGGCTTGGCAATTTTCAGCAAAACCTGGAATTTATAACCGAAATTATCTCGTCATCCCCCAAAATTCCCATACCTGTTTTTTTGAAGTTGGGGTGGGGATTTGAAGGATGGCTTCCTTCTGGGCTGTGGACAGGGTTCACTTACCTTTTTTCAACTGATATCCTAAATAGGAAACTTTAGTCAAGCAGAGTTGTACCTTTTTAGCCGGCACATGGTAGCCTAAGTCCTGGAGAAGCTGTAATAAGGCCTTAGTGCCCATTAAGCAGGTGTCCATATCCGCTGCTGAAAGTAAAAGGTCATCTACATGTTGGAGTAGAGTACATTCAGGGTGTGCAGCACAAAACCCTGATAAGTCCTTCTGTAAAGCTTCTCCAAACAGTGTTGGGGAGTTTTTGAAACCTTGTGACAACCTGGTCCAAGTCAGTTGGCTTGTGTCCCCTGAGTCTGGATCTGTCCATTTAAAGGCAAAAATAGGTTGACTGATGAGGGACAAAGAAATGGAGAAAAATGCATCTTTTAGATTCAAAATGGTGTAAACCTGGTGCTGAGGTGGAAGTAAACTGAGCAAAGTGTAAGGGTTGAGAACAGTAGGATGAATTGTTTCAACCCACTTATTGACTTTCCTTAAGTCCTGGACCAGCCGGTAGTCAGAGGTTCCCAGTTTTTGAACTGTCAAAAAAGGAGTGTTCTATGCCAATTGGCATGGTGTTAGTATACTAGTCTTTAATAGTCTTTCAATGTGAGGAACAATTTCTTCTCGGGCCGGTAAACTCATGGGTACTGACGAACATGAACAGGGGTGGCTGTTGCGAACAGATTTACTACGACCAGAGGGTGATGTTCCAATCCTGGTGGGTTTGTTTCTGCCCAGACTGAAGGATATTTTTGTTGTAGCTGCTGAAGCAAGTTTGACGGAGTACCCTCAATGGAGGGCTTTGGGGGAGGCTAAGAGATATTCTTCAGAGAGTGGGACAGTTAAAAGCATTTGATAAGCAGTAGGAACAAACATTTTAGTCTTGTCCAGTGAAAACACAATGGTGGCTCTTAACTTTTGAAGCAAATCTCGGTCCATGAGAGGGAACGGGCAGTTCAGAGCTATGAGTAACGAGTGGGTAACCCATTTCTGTCTTAAGTCAACAGTTTGGATAGAAGTACATTTGCAGTTGGTAATTGTGCCTGTTGCCCCTTGAAAAGAAATTTGCTTGTTGGACATGGGTCCTAATGGTGATGTTGGGACTGAAAGCTCCACCCTGGTATCCACTAAGAGTTGGACTGGGTGGCCCCTGATAGTTGCAGTTACCATGGGCTCTTGGGAGCCTAGAGAAAAAGAGCCCTGGGCTCTTCAGTCAGAGTCATTTTAAGTTTCCTCAGTGGTGAGCAAAACCAAGACTGGCTTGGGGTTGTCCGCTTTTGGGTGATGGGGACAATCTTTTTTCCAGTGACCAAATTCTTTGCAAATGTACATTGATCCTTAGCTAGTGGGGGACGTTTAGTCCCCTTTCATCTTTTTCTAGTTTCCCCTTTTCTTTGGTGAGGCAGTCTCGAGTCAGGTCGGGAGGCTTGGAGGGCAGTTACCAATATTTTTGCCTGATGTCTGGCTGTTTTATCTGCCTCCTGTGCTGCCGGTTTCTGTTTCCCAGCATTCCGGTTATTAAAAACCTTTTGGGCTACTTTGAGTAACTGAGAAATATTTATTCCTATAAAGCCCTCAAGCTTTTATAACTTTTTCTGGATGTCTGGATCTGCCTGAGGCACAAACACCAAATTAATAGCTTGAGCATTCTCAGGGGCTGAGGGATTCAACGGGGTATAAGTACGAAAAGCCTCCTGGAGGCATTCAAGGAATTCCCCTGGAGATTCCTCCGAACCCTGGAGAATCTTGGTGGTTTTAGTAAGATTGATAGGTTTCTGGGCTGCTTCCCTTAAACCAGCTAATAGAGTGCGGTGATAGGTATTTAATGTCCTAGACCCTGCCAAAGTATTTGGGTTCCAATTTGGGTGAGAAGAGGGAAAAACCTCATCTAACATTCTTTGACTTTCTTCCTGTGTACCTGCAGTTGAGGCTAAAATAGATTTTCTAGTCTCAGCTCTGATGCACTCTTGCTTCTCAGAGGTAAACCGAGTTAAAAGGAGCTTCTGGCAATCATCCCAGGGGGGCAATGAATGCACATGATTGATTCTACCAGTGAGGTTAGAACCTGAGGTTTCTTTGAAAATGGCAGATTTTGAGTTTTTCAATTGTACAAATCAGAGGTAGGAAAAGGAATATACACCAGGAAGGGTTGCTTAGTCTGATCTGTCCCCCACAGAGAGGGCACTTCCCAAAGGGGAAGGAGAAGGGCCAGATTCATTGAGGATCAGAGGTGAGAAGCCAGAGGTGGAGAGGAGAGAGGGGAGGTGGAGAAGTCTGGGTTTCTAAAAAAAGACAAATTACAATAGACCAGTACCAGTCATGCTTAAGGAAAAGACAAAGTCGGCAAAGTTAATCTTTACCTAACTATGTATTTTCCAGGACACAGTCTTTGCTTTCTTGTTGTGTTAGGGTTTAAGAGCAAGATAAAAAATGGTTTTTGAGCCAGGCTCGGTGGCTCAGCCTGTAATCCCTTGCCTGGGGAGGCTGAGGTGAGCGGATTGCCTGAGCCCGCGGGTTCGAGACCCGCCTGGGCAACTTGGCGAGACCTCATCTCTACAACAAATCAAAAAATTAGCTGGGCGTGGTAGCGTGCGCCTATAGTTCTGGCTACTTGGAAGGCTGAGGCGGAAGGATCGCCGGAGCCCAGCAGGTCGAGGCTGCGGTGGCCGGGAGCCGCCACTGCACTCCAGTCTGGGCGACAGAGTGAGACTCCAACTCAAAAAAAAAAAAAAAGATGGTTTTTGGCTATTGGTTTGTTTTTATTATTTCCCATTCCTGCTCTTGGATATATTCTTATGATTCTGAGAAGTGGGGTGAAGTTTAATTTTCTGTAACTGCTTCCTGCTGAGGTGGGTCATAGAGATGTTCCTACCTATTTATTTCCAAGGGCATGAATAGGAAATGGTGGGACCTTAACCAAATACTATTTGGATTTAATAGAACACTGAAAGAGAACACAGCAAAAACGATTAAGCAAACAATGATGAAAAAGGCTATTGCCCCAGAAACAATGCTGGAAAAGTGAAAGTAGTTCCGTATGATTAGCTAAAGCCTCTAATTTATCAATGTATGTTGAAGTAACTTATAGTTGTACTTTAACAAGGAAATACAGCCACTTTGACAAAGTCTGAAGAAAGAAAAATTGAAAACATTAGAGACATGTAGCTGGGTTGTAGCTTAAATTGAGAATTTAAAACAGATAAACATTGGCAAGAGAAAACAGTTTCTTTTGTTTTTATAATAGGTCTGATATACTTTTACAATGACTGATATGCTAGAGAGTGAAGCCCAGGTTATTTTGCTATTTATCCTGTATTGGATTAATAATTCTTGCATCTAGAAGGAGATTTTAAACTCCATTAGCAATTTGGCAGTGAAAAGCACTATAGGTGATTACAAACCACTGTCAGTAAAATTAATTTACCAGACCTGCAGGCAATTCAGAAGGGGGTGAGGTAGGTGTGGCTCCTGAAGCTTGTTTCTTTCTTCTCCCATCTGTTGTTTAAAGGAGAAAATTCTTTATCATACGGTTCAGGGGACTGGAAGATTGAGAAGACTGTGACCCCATATTGTCAGCACCAATGAGAAAGGAAAAGAACAAAATTAGAGAGAGCCTAGAACTGAAATCAGAAACTGAGCTGAGAATCTATTAGAGAGAGGCTAAAACTGAAATCAGAAACTGAACCAAAACTGAAATCAGAAACTGAACCAAAACTGAAATAAGAAACTGAACCAAGACTCTATTCAGCCAATGTCTTGGCTTTAATGAACAGAGTCTAAGGGATGGCCTCATCAGGCTGCAGTTCCCTTAAACAGAATTATGACCATAAATTGAACACATTCTTACAGGTAAACAGAACAAATTATTACCTCCTAGGAGAATGAAGACGGACTGAGGTATTTTTGAGGTGATGAGAAGCCAGCTGTCGTTCCAACTCCCTCCAGACTGGGTGAGAGGTTATGGGACCCTGAAATGTCTTCAGGGGGTGCCTCCCCTATAACTTCTCCACCAAGCTGGGGAGTGCCGGAGAGAGGCCACTTTCCGAGCTTGGCAATATCTCGTTGGGGCCTCCAAATGTAATAGCTGAGTGGTGAGAAAGGAGTCACCAGTACGCAGAGTCAAATTTTGAGTCCTTTATTATCCGGCGGTTGAAAGCAGGCTAATGCCAGAAAGAACTCTCGACCCTGAACGAAGCAGGCAAGGGGTTTATAAGGGCAAAAAACACAATTCAGGTGGGGTGGCAACAGGAATTTGTTTACAGATTAGAACAGAACAGCTTATCTTGAGCAGTTACAGAACTGCAGTTTGTCTTGAACTTCCTGCCAGGCAGAGGGGCGGTTGGGGAGTTTTCTGAATGCCAGGGAGGAACAAGGATTTATGATTACGGGAAGTTTATAACAGTCATGATTATGGGAAGTTTACAATAGTCATGATTACAGGAAGTTTACATTTGGGTAAGCTGACAACCAAAATGCAGGATTTGTTATAAGATGGAGTTACTTATGTCAAGCAAGTTATTACAGGCTATCATAGGTTTTACAGACATTTCAATTTTTCTTTGTATAATTGTCTCCAAAGAAATCCTTACCCTTTGGGTTTCCAGGTCACAGAGATGGTCTACCTGGTGCCGGGTTCATCTGGGGAAGCCAAAGTCTTTTGAGCTCTGTTCTCTGGAGAAGTGGTTGGGACCCATTTCTGACGGAGCAGTAGACACTTTGAGGTCATATATGAATTAAAAATAAAACAACAAAAACAAAGCAAAACAAAACTGCCCCTCCATTTCCACAATCAGTAGAAAACTTACCACTTCTTTCTGCAATTGATATTAAATATTAGTAGAGACAATTTGAAAACACTATCAATTGCCCTGATATAATTATCATTTATACATCATTGCTTCCAGCAATGGAAAATAAATCTTTTTCCTCCAGTGTACTGTGTAATTCCAGCACAATATACTGTGCTAGAAAAACAAGTCTCAATTAATTTAACAGGATAAAGTCAGCAGAGTGTATTCTCTAGCCACAATAATATTAAATTAGAAGTTAATACCAATAAGATATTTTGGAAACCCCAATTATGCAGAATGAAACAGCATATTCTATGTAAATCAAGGGACAAAGACAAATCACCAGAGAACTAAGAATATGTGGTGTGTGTGTGTGTGTATTTTTTTTTTTTTTTGAGTTGGAGTTTCACTCTGTTGCCCAGGCTGGAGTGCTGTGGCACACTCACGGCCACCACAGCCTTGACCTGCTGGGCTCAGATGATCCTTCCACCCAAGCCTTCCAAGTAGCTGGAATTACAGGCTCGTGCTCCCACGCCCGGCTAATTTTTTTGATTTTTATTGTAGAGATGAGGTCTCGCCAAGTTGCCGGGGCTGGTCTCAAAACTGCGGGCTCAGGCAATCCACTTGCCTTGACTTCCCAAAGTGCTGGGATTACAGGCTGAGCCATCAAGCCCGGCTGAAAACATTTTTAGTTTGATAAAAATGAAAATAACATATCAACATTTGTGGAATGCAGCTCAAATTCTGGGGGAAACTTGAAGCTTTACGTGCTTAAATTAGAAAGGAGAAAAGATAAAAAAATCAGCTCCACCTTAAAAAACTAGAAAAAGAGCAAAACAAACTCAAACTAAGAAAAAGGAAGGAAATCATAAAGATAAGAGAATAAATCAAATAATCAAGAAAGCAGGTAGCAATAGAGAAAACTGACAGGCAAAGTTTGGTTTTTGTCAAATTGACAAACCTCTAATGAGACTGATGAAGAAATAAAGAGATAAAAAACCCATCAGTATCAGGAATGAAAAATAGATGATTACCAAAGATCCTGCAGACATTAAAATAATAATAAGATAATATTATACAGCTGGGTGCTGTGGCTCATGCCTGTAATCCCAGAACTTTGGGAGGCAGAGGCAAGAGGATTTCCTGAGTTCAGGAGTTCGAGTTCAGCCTGAGCAACATGGCAAGACCTTGTTTCTACAATAAATAAAAAAAGTCAGCCGAGCGTGGTGGTGCATGCTTGTGGTTCCAGCTACCTGGAAGGCTGAGGCAGAAGGATCACCTGAGCTCAGCAGGTCGAGGCTGTAGTGGCCATGTCACTGCACTCCAGCCTGGGCAACAGTGAGACTTTGACTAAAAAAAAAATTATAAAGGTTTTTGCCAACTTTAGTAAAATGAACACATTGATTGAAAACTAGAACTTAACACAATGGAAGAAGGGAAGTGAAAGGAGAGACTCTGAGAAACATAGAATAAACTTATCTCACATTTTGTCTCAGCATAGCTATTTTTGCTTAGACTGACACGCTTTGAATCTAGCACAGGTGAGACATAGATAAATTTCCAATAGGCAGGTTTTAGGAAGTGTTCAGACATATTTTACTGCAGGCCAAACTGGCAACCTACCCTACCCTCTTGGCAAATCTCCATCAGTTGCAAGACAAGAACAGCCCAACCTTTCAATTCATAGTTTAGCATAATAATCTCTAAGAAATGTTCAGATTCCTTGTCAGGCAGAAGGTCAAAGATCACCCCTTAGCTAAGGAGCTTGTGAACTGGAAATGTCTGATAGGTCTCTTGAAGGAAAAACCCCTCCCCTTGTCTCTTTCCATTTAGCCCACCACCATGGCAGCAGTCATGTGACTAACTCACCCATCTGCCGGCTGTTCATCACCTGACATCAGTACCTGAGCTTACCTGCCCCTTCGTGATGACACGGAACAGATCACTACTCAATCATCTTAATGACCTTTCCTCATCAAAGGGAAGGATTAACAGGACTCAACCATGAACAACCAGCCCCATTGCCTTGCTAAGCTATGGGTGGTCATGTTTTCACAAGCTTTGGGCCCCTCCCCTACCTTGGGGGGTGGTGGTGGTGAATCTCCTCTTTCTCTCTCTCTCTAATTTACTTTCTAAATAAACTATATTTTCTAATCTAA
>CAUYQG010152820.1:0-12277 GCA_963574415.1 Tarsius wallacei
GCTTGCTTCAGGCGTTCCTGTAAACACCTTGGGGGTGGGGGGTCGGAGAAGAAGAACGGTGACTTGTATTTTTTTTTTTTTTTTTTTTTTTGAGTTGCAGTCTCACTCTGTCGCCCAGACTGGAGTGCAGTGCAGTGGCCACTCCCGGCCACCGCAGCCTCAACCTGCTGGGCTCCGGGGATCCTCCCGCCTCAGCCTTCCAAGTAGCTGGAACTACAGGCGCGCTACCACACCCGGTTAATTTTTTGATTTTATTTAGAGATGAGGTCTCGCGAAGTTGCCCAGGCGGGTCTCGAACCCGCGGGCTCAGGCAATCCACTCACCTCAGCCTCCCAAAGCGCAGGATTACAGGCTGAGCCACCGAGCCTGGCTGACTTGTATCTTAAGTTAAATTCTTATGGATGTAATGAGTTTTAATGCTGTGTTCAGTGTGTGTGTTTTTTTTAAGCATTGAGGAATGCAGTTGATTCATGGTTGATTTCTTGTGTATCTACAGCTCTGTGGAAGCCACTGTTTCTAGTAATCTGGGGGTTAATTTCTTTCAGTTTTTGAGTTACATAATTAGGCCAAAAGTAAGTCTTGGTTTTCCTCTCCATCAGCTGTCCTTTCCCACTCCCCAAATCATCCCATTTTGGTTCTTTGCATAACACTCATAATTACCTGAAATTCTCTTTTATTTATTTGCTAATTTGTTGTTACTGTCTTTTTTTCTCTTCAAATTTTTAAATTACATGAGCTCAGTCTTGCCTTGGTGACTCCTGTATCCATACTGCCTGAAACAGAGCACTTGGCACAGAGTCGGCACCTGATGATTATTTGTTGTTGAATGAACATTCTGTGTTAACAATATTTTAATTTTTCCTTTGCCTATATTTCTACCCGTTTTCTTCGGTAAAAACGACTCTAGCAAATTAGAATGGTGAAAATGATCATCCTTGGTTTTATTTTCCTCTGCTACTTAAAGGAGTAACTATATTGTATGCTGGCTTTTGATTAAAGTACATGCTTTTAACTCAGGTCAGTTTCAACAGGTACATTCATTTTGTTTGCTTTTTTCCCCTTTCTTGTGTGTGCTGGCCATTATTTTTTTATTGGTTTCTTCAGTATCTTGTGCTGCAACTTACTCGTGGTGTGTTACGGCAAGTGTTTATATTTTCACATATTTGAAAATCGGTGAGGTTTCCCAAGATGAGCAAGCATGTGGTATGTTCTTCAGCCTCATACAGCAAAGTAGGAGTCTTCCAAAGACAGTCCTGCTGTAGGCCTCTCTTTATAAAACTAAAAAGACATGTAGCCAGTGTCTTGATAAATGCTGCGTGACAGCGCCTCCCTCTGAACCATGGGAATCCATACTGGAAGGCATGCCTGGGAGTCGCTCAGTGCCATCTGGCATCCTCCCAGGTGCTGGTTCGGAGCTTTTGGCTTCTGGATCTCTCACTGCATCACGGAGGCCGCGCGTGTCTCCCCTTAGGGTTTCATGAGCGCTTTCCACAGAGACCAGCTTCTTACTCCTTTCCCCGTGACCCTGACCGTAGTTATAGCCATCTTCAACATGGCCTGCACTCATCTGTTTCATACAGTGAATGTTCTGCTGCTAAAAAATGGCCAAAGCCTTTTGCTGTGTGCTTGAAGGGTTTTGCCACTTAAAATTCTGGCCCGTTTCCAGAGGGAAATCACAACTTTCTTTGTATCAGCAAAGTGTTTGTGTGAGTTTACAGTGTACAAGGCCGGTAAACCAAAAGCTTTGGTTGAGATCAGGTCCTTGATCCCGAAGATCAGCCTTCAGAAGACGGCATCTTCCAAGCAGATACTCTTCATTATGTCAAAGTGTATTACGGTTAGGAAAACTGTGTCTGGTAAACAACGTCCAACGCAGGTCGGCTTTGTTCTGAGAGTCCAAGAAGATGGACTGCAGTCTCCCGACTGGTGTTTGTTTTCCCTCTGCCCGGGGCTGTTCATCACACGGCAGGGACCGAGGGCACGCTGGGTTAGGGAGTGATCCTTGATTGACTTGCCGTGCACTGTGTTGAATGGCGAATACTGACCTGGGTTTTTGTTTGTGTTTGTTTTTGACAGTTGCTGGCGTGGAACTTAATTCCTTCTTTCTTTCTTTCCTTCTTTGGGAGGGAAGGGCTCGAAAAGGAAGCAAGAGCTTTGTAAAACACCCTTTAAGGAAGAACCTTTTCCCGACGGGAATTATTTTCTCTGTGGGTAGAGTGGTCTTTCCTGTAGGTGGCATTTTTTAAGGAAATAAGCAGCAGCTTCCCTGTGATGGTGTGATGGCATGAAAAGTCAATGTCCAGGGATCCCCACTCGTGTCAGTCAACAGCCCTGCTGCAGGTGTTGTGTTAGTGTCATTTGAGGCGCTCTTCTGTACAAGATGTAGTTTGAAGATTTTTCAAATATACTTTGGCTTTTTCGCTTTTATTTTTTAGGCTGTGCGTGTTACAAAACCCAAAATCCCAGAAGCCATAAGAAGAAATTTTGAGTTGATGTGAGTAATATGCATGGGATCCCGCTGTTTCTATTTAGGGCCGTCTGCGTGGTAATATGCCAGTCTAGAGGAAACGTGTGAGGTAATCCCCTCCGGGGTGGAGTGTGTGTCTGTCCTCTGTACTTTCTTTTTGCCTGTAATATTGCCTGTTCTCATGTCTGAATTCCCACTAGACTCTTAGGAGTTTTCTCTGTGCACGGACGTTTCAGCGGCAGCTTCGGTTTGCTGCAGAACTGTTGCCAGAAGCCGAAGGAGCTGGCATTTTAGATGAATAGAGCCTTAAGTTACATATTAACAGAGGAGGGCGTCTTAGCTGTTAGGCTAGAGGAGAGTGCCCATGTTTTGTTACTGTGTTGTCATGGTGAGTGAGGACACCTTGTTGGTATGAAGTTTGGTTTTCCGTCGAATGTGATTGTCCATCTGAAATCAGACCTGGCTCTTTATAACCGCCTCAAGGAAAGCCTTGCTTGAACAGACCCCTGCCAGTCTTCTCTTTCATGTGCCCAGGGCTGGCTGGCAATGAGAAGTTACTTGCTTGGCACGAGATTAGTTTCTAGGTGTTTTAGAGGGTCCCTTTTAGGGGCATACTTACTGTGATTGAAATGGCAATACTACTTTCATAGGACAGGTACTGACAAAAAGAAAAGTCTTTAGGAAATTTGGCTGGTACATTGAGAGGAAAAATATAAGATGCTGGAAAAATAAACTTGCAGCAGTCAAGAATACAACAGATGTATACATGCGCAGGGTGTCCAGGGAGCAGTAAGCCTGCTTTCTGGTTTGAGGTCCTTCTGAATCCTTTTGTTCCCAAGGATGTATCTTCTGTCATGCATGTTTGTTTGTTTGTTTGTTTTATCTGGTATATTTTTCTTGTTCCTCATTCCTTCTCTGTCTGAGACCATGCAGAGTTTTATTTTCCCTTTTCCGTTGTTGACAAGGAACTCTTTTAAAATTATAAAGCATGGAGTGCCAGACTGGGTAAATCACGGGTGTGATCTACTTATATTTTAAAAAGTACTTATTAAAGGCCCAGGATGTCTTAAGCTTTAAATATGAGTGCTTTTGCTGATGGAAAGATGAATACTGTGTGTTCTCTGCCCTCAAATAGCACATAGATTCAGGATGTCGTTTCGTGTGTTGACCAATGTTGGCAGAAGGAAGGGGGAGGAGCTTGGGAGAAAATGTTTTGGGGAAGCTATTGGAGGTACTTTTTAGATAATTGTGGGTTTTTCGTAAGTGTGTCGATTCTTGGAATTCCAGAAGCAAATGCCCTCTTGGGCGTGCCCAGTGTTTCCTCTCACCTACGGGTGTCTTTTCCGACGCCATTTCTGCTGCAGGGTCACTCGGGAGGCACTGGCACATGCTCAGTGTTAGCCCAGCCGTTTCCCCCACAGGCTGAGTGTCCCTTGTCCGAAAGGACTGGGGCCCAGAAGTGTATCCAATTTGGGGTTTTTTCAGGTTCTGGAGCATTTGCATATACGTAATGAGGTATCTTGGGGTGGGACCCAAGTCTGAACTTGAAATCCATTTGTGTTCTCCTCCCTGGTACAGTGCTTAGTGAAAAAAGGAAAAAGGGAATTTGTTAATCTCCCACATACACCTGTAGCCTGAAGGTAATTTTATGCAATATTTGTAGTAATTTGGTGCATGAAAGAAAGTTTGTGTTAAGTGCACGTCGTGTTAAATGTGTGGGATTTTCCACTGGTAGTGTCTTGTTGGCGTTGAAAAAGTTCGAGTTTGGAGCTTTTTTGGATTTCAGACGAGAGATGCTTGACCTGTATTAGAAGCTCAGATTCTTAGAAAACTTTCTTTACTTAAAGCCCCAGTGCACTACCTGGTAGCGCCACCTAGTTCTGTCTTCTGTACAACAAGTGGGGCCCCTGCACGTGGGCGTCCTCCTGAGGAGGACAGAGGCTGACCGCCAGCTTCCCTCTGCTTGCCAGACCACGCCCCCCAGGGACTGTGTCTACCCGGAGCTGGCGTCGGGTTCTGATTGGCACAGAGCTGTGGTCTAGGCTAGCAGGCAACCTGACAGCAAAGGAAGGGTGTACGTGTCCCCTTCCAGGTCACAGCTTTACACAACACAATTAGAAACAAATCAAACTCATATTCAAACTTACCAAATCTTTTTCCTACTTCTGGGTGACTTCAGGCAAATCGTTAAATCTTTGAACCTCAGATTCATGATAAGTACAATGAGGCAACACTTCTCTTACTGTACCTTCACGGGTCAGAAAGTTCTTGTTGAAAAAGTAGTTCTCTGCCCCCCAGTAGGGTCAGAATCACGACTGTGACCTCGCAAAAGAAGATCTTTTCTAATTGTTACAATGTTTTGTTTCACAGGGAGGCCGAGAAGACGAAACTTCTTATAGCTGCACAGAAACAGAAGGTCGTGGAGAAAGAAGCTGAGACTGAGAGGAAAAAGGCTGTTATAGGTGCTTATGGTTTTTTATTTTATTTTTTATTTTTCTGAGTCAGAGCCTCACTCTGTCGCCCAGGCTGCAGTGCGGTGGCATGGCCACAGCTACCACAACCTCGACCTCCTGGGCTTAGGTGATCCTCCTGCCTCAGCCTCCCAAGTAGCTGGAACTGTAGGCATGCGTCACCACATCTGGCTGATTGATTTACTATAGAGATGAGGTCTCGCTATGTTGCACAGGCTGGTCTTGAACTCCTGGGCTCAAGCATTGGATTTCTTTCTGAAATGAGTTTGTCCGATTCTCAGTCAGTCTCATTTTGGGTATCATGGGACTTAAGATTGCGTCATCTATAGTAGAGATTTCCGGAAGCTCCACTGAACACTCAGATGCCCTAGAGCCTTGAGGAGTAGGTGAGGCCAGTACTTGACAAAGCACCTTTGCTCTCCGTCATGTTGTGGGCTGCCACTATTGTCTTTCTCAAGGACGGGCATGGGTGGGGCTTGTAAGTGGCTTCCGTCCTCACCGATAGGGCAAGAACAGGAGAGTGTGTTGGCCAGAGCTCAGGATTGCAGTCTCATTCTTGGGACTGCATTCTTGCAGTCACCATGCACAGGCTTTACCTGGATGGATGTTGCCACTTAGGGAAGTACAGCGGGGCTGCCCACAGCTGGTGTCAAGTGACAGTGGCTTCCCTGTACTCCAGGGCTCCGAACATTAGCCTGCCTCCGTGGGTCTGCAGCTGATGCCGAGTGTTTAAAATGTTTTTAATAATATTCAAAAATACAGGAATGCACAGGGAACAGTGTGGTGCAGGCTTGGGCATGGCCATGTTCCTTCAGATCACATTTACTTTCAAGGAAAAAATTGCCGGGTACGCTGGCTTGTGCCTATAGTCCCAGCACTTTGGGAGGCCAGGGTGAGAGGATTGCCTGAGCCCACGGATTCGAAACCAGCCTGAACAACTTGGCAAGACCTCGTCACTACAATAAATAAAAAGGTAGCTGGGCATGGTGGCGCGTGCCTATAGTTCCTGCTACTTGGAAGACTGAGGTGGAAGGATCGCCTGAGCCCAGCAGGTCGAGGCTGCGGTGCCCCTGAACGTGCCCCTGCACCCAGCCTGGGCAACAGACTGACACTCCGACTCAAAAAAAGAAAAAAACTTGTGTTTGTGTTGGAAGCCTCCTCCACGCCCTTCCCTGGTCTTATTTCTTGATCTTTCTTCTGAGTGGAGCTTCTGTTCTGAAGTTGAGGCATATCCTTTCTGTCCATGTTTTTATACTTGTACTGTGTGTAACAAGCTGCATAGAATTGCTGTACCTGTCTAACTATGAAAATGGTATCAAACTCTACCTTTTATTTTTAAACTTGCCTTTTCTTAGTAATATAATATTGTTTGAGGGAGTTTGGTTTTTTTTCCGAGTCAGGGTCTCACTCTCGCCCAGGCTGGAGTACAGTGGCACACTCACGGCCACTGCAGCCTTGACCTGCTGGGTTCAGGCAAGCCTTCCGCTTCAGCCTCCCAAGTAGCTGGAAACACAGGCACATGTCACCACACCCTGCTAATTTTTTTTATTTACTGTAGAGACAAGGTTTCACCATGTTGCCCAGGCTGGTCTCAACTGTGAGCTCAGGCAGTCCTCTCACCTCAGCCTCTCAAAGTGCTGGGATCATAGGCATGAACCACGGCGCCCAGCTCACGAACAGTGGTGTTCTTAACTGTGTTTCCTCATGCACGTGTGCAAGGACTTTCCTAGAGTGCTTTACTCAGCGCGTGGTGGGGGTCAGGGTCCTGTCACCTTTTTGTTTTGTGGCCCCAGTGAGATGAGTACAGAAACTGAGAACGAGCGTTGAGATGCTTTTACATGTGATAACACAGAAATTGGGTGTCTGTCGAATCTAATAAAAATCCAAGCCAGGCAACCCCCTCGGGCCCCCTCCCACTGTGGGAACCTTTCTGTTCTCTTGATAAATCCTGCTATCCAAAAAAAAAAAATCCAAGCCTATATTTTAATGTTTGGTTTTTTAATTTCTTTTTTCTAGTACTGTAATTCATTTTTCTGACAGTTGATGATGTATTGATTCCTAACAGATTGAAATGCACACAGAAGAAAGAAAAAGTGCATATGTTGAGATGAACATTGGATTTTTCTTTTTAAAGCTGTTAACTTGGTAAATTATATCAGATTTTCTGTTGCTGAATTACCTTTGCATTCCTGAAGTAAACATCCACTTGGGCTTAATGTAGGAGGTGTATGTGGTTTGCTGGTAATTTCTTTAGGATTTCTTACTCTTCTTTTCATGCATGAGATCAGCTTATAATTGTCTTTTCTTATACCCTTATCATCTATTTCTTGGTATTGCAGTTATACTAGCTTCAAAATGGGCTGAAGCACCTGTCTTCGGTTTCTGTGTTCTTAGACATCGTGTGAGAATTGTGTCATCTTGTCGTTGTTGGTCTGGTAGAACACACTTGTGAAAACCATCTCAGTCTACTGGAGTTTGTGCTTTTTTGTTTTTGTAAAATTTAACCTGCTGATTTAATTTCTGTGTTGAATATAGGTCTGCTTAGGTATTTGTTACTTTTTAAGTCAGTTTTGGTGATTATGTTTTTATAGAAAATTGTCCGTTTCATCTGATATTTCAGTGTGGGGACATAAATGTGTTTGTAGCATTCTCTTGTGATTTTTCAAGCCTCTAACAAACCTGTGTGCCCCTTCGTTCCTAGTAGTGTGTGTCTGTGCCTTCTCTTTGGATCAGTTTTGCCAGAGATCTGTCTTCCTCTGTTCATCTTTTCAGAGAAGTGGCTTTTGGTTTGGTTTTTGTTGATTGTTACTTTCTTTTCATTAAATTATTTACACTTATTTTCCACTTTTTTTGAGTTTATTGGTTCTTTTCTAACTTCTTGAGTTAGGTCCTTAGTTCATTAATTTTCAGTTTTGGCTGGGCTCAATAGCTCAGCCTGTAATCCCAGCGCTTTGGGAGGCCAAGGTGAGTGGATTGCCTGAGACTGCAGGTTTGAGACCCACCCAGGCAACTTGGCGAGACCTCATCTCTACAATAAACCAAAAAAAATTAGCTGGGCGTGGTAGCACACACCTGTAGTTCCGGATACTTGGAAGGCTGAGGCGGAAGGATCGTGGAGCCCAGCAGGTCGAGGTTGCGGTGGTGGGTGACAGAGTGAGACTCCAACTCGAAAAAAAAAAAAATTCAGTCTTTTCTAATGGAAACATGAAAGATTATAAATTTTCTTCTAAGTACTGCTTTAGCTATGTCTCATGGGTTTTGGAATGCACTTAGCTTTTTGGTGTTTAGTGTTATTTACTTTGAAAACATTTTCCTTATTTCTTCTTTGGCTCATGATTAATAAAAGTATATTTGAAATTTCTGGTTGAATGGATTTTGAGGCGTCACCTTTTTGTTGTTGGCTTCCAGTGTTATCGCATCATGGTCAGAAAATAGGTGCTGTTCCATGGGTCCTTAAATATGTGTTGAGATGTGCGTCATGGCCTGCTGTGTGTGGCCCTTTTCTGTGTCTTTGGTGAGTGCGTGCTCTCCGATGGTGGACGCAGGCTCCTCTGTGTGTGTGTCGGTCTGTCTTAGGAGTTGGGCTGTTCACATCTTCTGCGCTCTGCTTGTGTCTGCTTTCTCGAGCTACCAGCTCCTGAGAAAGAGGCTTGAAAACCTCCCTCTCTGATCTTGAAGTGGTTGACTTGTAATTTTTTAATGTATACATATTTGGGGACTGTGGGATGAAGACTATTCAGGGCTGTCCTGTCCCGCTGGAGAAGTCTCCTGTTTGGTTGTCAGCTGCCTTGTCCCCAGACATGTTTCTGGCTTAGGATCTGCCCTCCCGATGGCGATACCAGTGTGCCAGGTTTCTCTTGGTTTGTCGTTCTCCTGGTGTGTCTTTCCGTCTTTCTTCTCCGGCTTTTCTGTCACTGTGTTGTGGGGGTGTCTCTTGTAAGCAGCACACAGCTGAATTTTGTCATCGTTTCCCCTGTGGGAATCCATTTTTCCCTGTGAGTTTCGTCCTTCTGTATGTGTTGTGGTTGCTGCTGTATTTGGGTCTGTTTGTGTCCTTTAATTGTGTGCTGTTTACCATGTGCTTTTTTCTCTGCTGCTTTTTTCTTGCTTTTCTGATTGGTTATCGAATTGACTAATTGTCTTTATTCGTTCCTTCCTCTGATTTGATTCTGGACTGTGGAACTGGTCGTGACACGTCCTCTCCATCCTCTTCTGAGCAGCGCCTTGGAATGCTGTCGCTGTGTCGACGTCCCCCCGGTCTTTGAGTTTGCGTCGTCCTTCTCCCATTGATTATTATCGCCGTTATTATTGTTCATTCTTAGCATGGATTTTGATTTACACATGTTGAGTAATTTTTTCCTCTCCACTGCTTCCGGCAACTCACTCTTGTTTTTTCTGCTGGTTTCTTTCCAGTGAAGGCTAAGGAGTGAAAACACCTTAAGTCTCCCTTGGTCTGAAGATGCTTTTCTTTAGTTTGTGAGTGGCAATTCAGCCTATAGTTCTAAACCAAGCTAATTCTTCCTTGCCCATTTGACACTGTAGTTCCCCTCTTGCTTGGCCTCCTGGACCTGCTCGCGAGTAGGCTGTCGGCTGGCTGCTCCTTGGAGGAGGCAGGCTTTCTTCTCTCCTTGCTTGCAAGGTCCCGGAGATGTGTCTGGTGCAGAGGAGCCTGCGTCTCACTGGGCTGTGGAGCGGGTTAGTGGCAGCCCTCTGGAGGCCTTGGTTTCATGCGGGAGGCCGAGTGCTGGCATTCCTGGCATTGTCAGGCCTCATCTCCTGGCCGTGTGCAGGCAAGAGCCCAGGTTCCCTGCCCTCTATGTCTGGTGACCACACCAGGGCTCTCCCTCGGCTGATGGCATGAGGACCTCCCAGTCCTTCTCGGGACCCCCGCCAGGCATGAAAAACAGATGTGTTCTATTCCGTCCAGCATTTTAGGGTGTTGCTGGCTGAAGAGTTTCTCACTAACCTGTCTACCGTTTTCCTAGAGCTAGAAGTCTGGCCTTGCTGTTTGGGGTTTATGCCCCCGTGCCAGGGAGTTGTGTTGAATGGGGTTACCACACTTCCCGTAAACAGAGCTGTATCGAGGCGCCATTGTCTGGGGCCTGGCTGCAGGCTCCAGATCCTTCGCCTTTTAGTCAAGTTTGGCCTTGAGGTTCTGCTGACAGTTAAGTTCCTAGCCCAGTTGAACGTAGTGGATTGGTCTTAGGAAGGTGTAACATAGGTTGGTTTTACGCTGGGGAATGGGATGTGTCCTGGAGCAGTGAGTAGAGCACACCCGCTTGGAGACCGTCCTTCCCTTCTGTACTTTGCCCAGGGCCAGAGGTGAGATGTGTTCAAAGCCCCCTTCTGTGACGGAAGTGGCGTGTGAAGGCTGTTCTTGAAGAGCTGCAGTGGTTGGAGTTGAAGTGTCCCCGGTCTCTCTTCCCTGGGCCTGGGTCCCCAGCTGGGCAGCGGTGTCCGGGGCAGGGTGCTTGCCGGTGTGCACATGCCTGCTGCAGCCGCATGCTCCCTCTGGCACCCCTACCTCAGGGGAGGGTCCTGCTCCTGCTTGCTCCTTCCCTGGTCCTCTGTGCACCACGGCCTTGCCCCGGTGGTCGCATCAGCCGCTCCCGAGTGTGGTGGAGCCGGGTGCCTCAGCCTGTCACTCACACAGACGTCTCCCACCCCTCCTTCTCTTGCCGGCGGTTCCTGTCACCACTCCACTGTACCCTGTTCCTTCACACCTGCTCCTCGGCTTTGATGCTTCCTGCCATGCTCTCCTAGATCGTGTCATTATTTCCTGCCAGGTTCCTTCCAGAAGGCCTTCCTAGGTCTAGCCTCCCTCCCTCCCTCCCCTGCCCCAGGATGCAGTGTCCACTGCGGCCCGGCCCTGGGCTGCTCTGCTGTGTCCTGCGTGCGCTCGCGAAGTTCCTTGTTCCCACTAGCTGTGGCCCTTGCGGTACAGTCCAGTGAAGGACTGCAGTTCTGACCTTTGTGACTCCTTCCCACAAAGCCAGCTCTGTCCAAGTAGAACTTGAAGCAGGAGATATGTTCCCTTTGAGTTGCTTACATTCTGGGTAGATTTCAACTTAATGAGTAAAGCAGTAAACTTTTGTAATTAAATGTTAGGCCTTGCTGCTGATTCTTAGTGCTCAGGTACTATAGGAATGTCTTCTAATGAGTTTTCTTTTGTTGTATAATTATAGAAGCCGAGAAGATTGCACAAGTGGCAAAAATTCGGTTTCAGCAGAAGGTGATGGAGAAAGAAACGGAAAAGCGCATTTCTGAAATTGAAGGTGCTTTGCAGGGGAGGGGTGCGGGGATGAGACTGGCTGTCCTGAGCAGCGCGTAGGAGCCCTGGCTCGGGCTGTTGACCATGGTGGCCGAGAAGGCTGTAGACAGAGCCGTCTGGTCGGGGCAGGTTGCTTTGAATTGCTGCTGTGTGTCTCAGTCTTGGCTGGGCTGAGTGGGTGGCTTGGCCTTTCCTGTTTCTCTTAAGTTGGGCTTATTAGCGACCACTTGATTCCCAGGTAGACTGACGATTGCCCACAGTCCATCGTAAAGAGTGGACAATGTCATACACCCCAGCACCGCCAGTTTATTTGCCACCTGTCAAAAAAATTAGTTGGGAAAAATAGAAATCCCAGTTTTCATGGAGGACCTCAAACCCTTGGGATTTCACACAGTGAGGTGTTGATGTTCTTAGCTCCAGTCTTGAAGACACTTTTTCTTTTTGAGTTTGAGTCTCACTCTGTCACCCAGGCTGGAGTGCAGTGGCTCAGTCACGGCTCATCACGGCACGCTGCAGCCTCGACCTCCTGGGCTCTGGCAATCTTTGGGCCTCAGCCTCCTGAGGAGCTGGGACTACCGACGCACACCACCATGCCTGGCTGAATTTTTAAAATTATTTTTGTAGCAACATGGTCTCACGGTGTTGCCCAGGCTGGTCTTGGAACTCCTGGCCCCAAGAGAACTCCTGCCTTGGCCTCCCAGGTGACTACAGCACCCATCTGACACTTTTGCTTATACACTGCTGCTTCCTGTCTTCCTGTGTTAACTGCTCTGGACACATTTGGAGGGGCTAGGGCCAGTGCAGTAACTCGAGTGGAGCCTCGTGTCTTCCCTGAGTCGTCATACCGAAGCCTAGCGCCAGGGTGGGGTGTGAGGCTGTGTGCGAGGGGCGGCCAGGGAGCGACCGAGAAAAGCCGGGGCCACTTCAGGGAGAAAACGAGGGCAGCCAACGAGCTGAGCGTCACTGACCCTGGCCAGAGCATTCCCCTTTGAGAGGCAGCTGTCTGGGGACAGGATTTGAGAACTCGCGCCACTAAGAACTTCCAAAGAGAAATAAGCAGTCGAAATT
>CAUYQG010152822.1:0-18424 GCA_963574415.1 Tarsius wallacei
CACGCCTGGCTGATTTTTTTGATTTATTGTAGAGATGAGGTCTCACTTGCCCAGGTGGGTCTCGAACCCGCGGGCTCAGGCAATCCACTCACCTCAGCCTCCCAAAGGCACGGGATTACAGGCTGAGCCACCGAGCCCGGCCCATATGAATTTCTGTATTGTCTTTTCTAGGTCTGAGAAAAATAATACTGGCAATTTGATAAACATTGCATTGAATGTATATATTGCTTTGAGTAGAGTGGACATCTTGATGATATTGATTCCAATCCATAGGATGTTTTTCCATTTGTTTGTGTCACCCTTTATTTCTTTGAGCAATGTTTTGCAGTTCTAATTGTAAAGAATTTTCACCTCTTTGATTAGGTAGATGCCTGAGGTATTTTACTTCTTTGTGGCTATTGTGTAGGATTTTTTAAATTTAGTTTTCAGCCTGCTTGTTGATGTATAAAAAGGCAACTGTTTTTTGTTCATTGCTTTTGTATCACAAAACTTTACAGAAGTCATTTATCGGTGTGAGGAGATTTTTGACAAACTTTGTAGAGTTTTCTAGGTATAGAATTATATCATTTGTAAAGAGGGATAACTTAACTTCCTATTTTTTCTACTTGAATACCCCTAATTTTTTCTCCTGTCTTGTTTCTCTGGCGAAGGCTTCCAGCATTAGGAGTGAGAGTAGGCATGTTTGTCTCATTCCAGTTCTTTGGGGGGAAAGTTTAGAGCTTCTGCCCATTACGTATGATGTTGGCTGAAGACTTTTCATAGATGGCTCTTATTATTATGAAAAATGTCCTTTGGTGCCTAGGTGTTTGAGGTTTTTTATCAAAAAGGGATGTTGGATATTACTGAATGCTTTTTTCTGCATCTAATGAGAAAATCATGTGGTTCTTGGATTTACAACTGTTTATGTGATGGATTACGCTTATTGATTTACATATGTTAAACATGCCTTGAGTCCTGGGAATGAAGTCTACCTGGTCACGATGGATGGTTCTTGAAATGAAATGTGATGTTGGGTACAGCTTGCTAGATATTATTGATAATTTTTGCATCTATGTTCATCAGGGAAATTGGCCTGTAGTTTTCTTGTTGGGTCTTTGCTGTTTTGGGGTAACAGGATAATATTGACTTCATAGAATGAGCTAGGGAGAATTCCTTTCTTCTCAATTGTCTGGAATACTTTCAGTAGGATTGCTATCAGCTCTTCCTTATACATCTTATAGAATTCAGCTGAGTAATCATTTGGCTTAGGGATTTTTTAGTCAGAGAGATTTCTTATTAGTGAGTCCATTTCTGGAGTTGTAATTGGTCTTTTAGGGTTGCAATTTCTTCCTGTTGCAGGCTTAAATGGCTATGTGATGCCAGTAATTTCTCCATTTTTTCCTAGATTTTCTAATTTATTTGCATACAAATGTTCATAATAATGTCTGATCATCTTTTCAATTACTTTTTAGCATTAGTTGTGACATTACCTTGTTTATTTTGTATTGTGCTTATTTGAACTTTTTATGTCTTTCTGTGTGTCTATCTGTCCAGGGTTCTGTTAATCTTATTTATCCTTTCAAAAAAACAGTTTTTTTGTCTCATTATCCTTTCTATAAATATTTGGTCTTTGTTTCATTCAACTGTGACTTTATTTTAATGATTTCAATCTTTCCACTAATTCTGGCATTAAATGACTCTCTTAACTTTCCAGGTCCATTATGTGTCACATTAGCCTTTTTCTTTTTTTAGTTCTGCTATTCAGTGTCAGTGGGAGAGGCTTCCCCTTACATTAAGCTTTTTTTTTTTTTTTTTTTTTAGTTGGAGTCTCACTCTGTCGCCCAGACTGGAGTGCAGTGGCCGCTCCTGGCCACCGTAGCCTCGACCTGCTGGGCTCCAGCGATCCTTCCGCCTCAGCCTTCCAAGTAGCTGGAACTACAGGTACGCGCTACCACTCCCAACTAATTTTTGATTTATTGTAGAGATGAGGTCTCGCCAAGTTCCAGGTGGGTCTCGAACCCGCAGGCTCAGGCAATCCACTCACCTCAGCCTCCCAAGGGCGGGATTACAGGCTGAGCCATCGAGCCCGGCTTACATTAGGCTTTTTACTTGAGATCCCTCTATTGTCTTGGTATGTGTGAGCAGTGTTATAAATTTCCCTCTCAACATCACTTTCATGGTATCCCAAAGGTTGTGTTGTGATGCATCTTTGTTTCCATTTGTTTCTAGGAATATTTTTATTTCTGCACTAATTTCTGTGTTAACCCAAAAGTCATTCAGAAACACATTGTTTAATTTCCATGTATTTGTGTGTTTTGGAGCATTCCCGTTGGTGATAATATTTATTTTTATTCCACTGTGGTCTGAAAAGATTCTTGGCATAATTTTTACCTCTTGAAATTTGTTCATGCTTGATTTATGCCCAAGTACATGGTCAATCTTGGAGTATGTTCCATATGCTGATGAGAAGAAAGTATATTCTGTGGTTATTAAGTGAAGTATTCTGCAAATGTCTATTAGGTCCAATTGGTAAAATGTTGAGTTGAAATTTCAGATTTCCTTTTTAGTTTTTTGCCTTGATGATCTATCTGTCTAAGGCTGTTAGTGAGATATTAAAGTATGGCTGTCTATGCTGTCTTTTGTTTTAATTAGCAATTGCTTTATAAATCTAGGTGCTCCTATGTTAGGTATATATAAATTCAAGATGATTATTTCTGGCTGGTGGATTGAGTCTTTTATCATTATGTAGTGTCCTTTTTAACTGTTATTGGATTAAAGCCTGTTTTGTCTGATATAAGAATAGTTACTACTGCTCCTTTTTGTTTTCCATTTGCTTGTAAGATCTTCTTCCAGCCATTTACCTTGAACCTGTGGGTATCATTTGCAGTGATATGGGTTTACTGAACTCAACAGATGGCTGGATCATGTATCTTTATCCAGTATACAACTCTATGCCTTTTGAATGGCATATTCATTCCACTCATGTTTAAGTTAATTATTGATATGTGGAGGGTTATTCCAGTCATATTGTTATTACAAATCTGCTTTGCTTTTTAGGTTGTGCAGTTGGTTTGTATGTTCTGTTAGTTCTATGCTTGCCTGTCCTTTTGTGGTGGGTGGAACTGTTCTTTCATTTCTGTGCTTAGAACTTTCTTAAGCATCTCATGAAGGGCTGATCTGAAAGTGGCATGTTCTCTTAAAGATTGAATGTCAGGAGAAGATTTTAATTATCTTTCACTAACGAAGCTTAGCTTGATGGAGAAGGAAATTCTTGACTGGAACTGCTTTTTTTAAAGCATGTTAAAGATGGGACCCAGCCTCTTCTGGCTTGGTGAGTTTCTGCTGAAAAGTTTGCTATAATTCTCATGGGTCATCCTCAGTAGGTGGTCTGTCACTTCTCTCTAGCTACTTTTAGAATGTTTTTCTTTCATGCTGTCCTTATGGAGATGGATTATTGTTTGTCTTAGGGATGATCTTCTCATGTAATACCTTGCAGAATTTCTCTGGATTTCTTGCTTCTGTATAGCTGCCTCTCTGGCAAGATAGGAGAAATTTTCTTGAATGACCTCTTGGAAGACTTGCTCCAGGGTGTTCTCAGTTTCCCCTTCTCTTTCAGAATGCCAATCCACTGTAGATTTGGAGTCTACATAATCCCAAACTTCTTATACACTTTGCTCATTCTTCTTGAACCTTTTCTCTTTGTTTTTGTCATACTGGCTTAGTTCAATAGTTCACTTCTGAAGCTCTGAGATTCTTTTCTCTGCCTGGTTGATTCTACTCCTCAAGCTTATTATTGTGCTTTGAAACTCCAGGACATAATTCTTCATTTCCAGGAGTTCAGATTGGAATTAAGCTTTTATTTTACGCACTATTTTTGTTTTCTGGATGATCTGTGCTTCCATCTTCTCATGACTTTCCTTGACTGCCTTTGCCATTCAAAGTCTGAATCTTGTGTCAGTCATCAGGGACAGATTGTTTTGGATGCCTTCCATTGCTTGAGATCTGGAATATCCTTATGTGGGTGTTAACTCATTAAGACTTTGGGAATTTTCAGTGTTTTTTTTTCACTTGTTCTTCCTCATCTGTGATGGTAGACACTACTCTTTCTATTTTTTTAGTTAGATAAATTTACTGTTGGAATGACTTTTTATGAGATTTTTTTTAATCTCACAGGGTGCTCCCCTGCTGTGCTATACTCCCCCTTCCCAGGGGGCCCAATCATCATGGGTCCTGCTGCTCTTCTGGATCTAGCTGTCCTATGAGGTTACCACTGGTGCTGGAGAATGCCTGCAAGGTACCCACAGTATCCAATGATGGGAAGGCACAAGAGTCGATTTCTTAGGGGAATTGGTCACCAACATCTCTGGATGACCTTCTGGAGAAACTATCTCATTTGTCAGTGGATGGACTAGTTTACAAGATGTACAATGGCGTGGACTTTGTTCTTATCCTCCTCTCAAAGGCTGTATTATTGTCTCAGATGTTGTAATGACCTGTGCGTGTTAATGTCTTACAAAGAGGTGGTACCTTCAGGAGATGACCAGCTGTGATGGTGGCTGTGGGCTTTTGTGTTTGTCCTTTGTTTCACCAGGAAAGTGTGCATTGGCTTAGGCAATGGGTGAAGCTACGGGAACTGCCAAAGTTCCTCAGTCTCTGGGCTTTCAAGGGGGATCGATGGTTGGAGGGGAGAAAATGGTCAAGGAGGGCTAGGTCAGACTGGACTGTTCTTCAGTTCCTTACCTGCAAGTACTGTTGACTACCCAGTGGGAAAAACGTTTCTGGCCACTGTGGCTATGCTGTGGGGATGGCTAAGCCATTTCTGTTTTACAAAAGAGTTCACACAGGGAAACAGGTTGTTTAAATAGCAATTCAGTCCCCATTCCCACCACCCCTGGCTCCCCTTCCCTTGTCTGAGGGTGTCTGTGCTCAGAATTCAAAGTTTCTTTTTGTAACAATGTTTTCCTATGGGCTGGAATAGGCTAGCCTGCATTCCCCAGCTATGTGCACTCAGTGGGAATTGGGAGGAGCTCATGGGTTGTATGGTCACTGTGGCAGTCCTAAAGGAATGACAGAGACATCTACTGCAAAGAAGCATCCATGTAGGGAGGGGAAGGTTACCAGGATGATAGGGTTCCTCCTGGCTTCCCTTCCCTTGCTAAAGGCTGTCTGCATTCAGAACTCAAAAATTATTTCAGCAACCGAGGTTCTTGCTGCAACTTGCCCCAAACCAGAGCTGCCAGCAGCAGAATCTGCCCTTGGGGCAGGTGAAGTCAGTTGAGCTGGGGTTCTTTCCTGGCCTGGGAGCTGGCCACTGAGCACTGCCTGCAGGGAACAAGCTATTGAAAATGGTTTGGCTGTAGGTGTTTGGTTCTCAAATGGGTTCCCAGCTCCACTTGGGCTCTGGAAGCACACAGCTGTGCCATATCCAGGCCATTTCCTGTGTGGAACTGGAGTCCTGTGAGGCTTAGGGACCTCCCAGTCTGTGGCAAGAGCCAAGTGCTGAATTCCTAATTCTCCATACTCACTATTTCCCACATCCAGAGGCAACTTTCTGTTTCTGATGTGACCCAGGTGGTGGGGGACATTCTGGCTCCAAAACAGGTTGCCTGTTTTCTCATCTGCCTGCTCTATGTGTGTCCCGATGGTCCTCTGCAGGTTGTGAAGTGCATCCTCTGTCTCAATCTGCTCCAGCTGCTGGTAATCTCCAACTGCTAGGGCTCTAGTCCTTGGTTTGCTCTGTGAGAGAAACACCAGTCGGATGCTTCTAGGTGGCCATCTCGAAACCTCCCCCACTTTTTTTTTTGAGTCGGAGTCTCACTCTGTCACCCAGGCTGGAGTGCAGTGGCCTGTTCACGGCCACCACAGCCTCAACCTGCTGGGCTCAGGCAATTCTTTGACTCAGTCTTCCAAATAGCTGGAACTACAGGTGTGTGTCACCATGCCTGGTTAATTTTTTGATTTATTGTAGAGAGAAGGTCTTGCCAAGTTGCCCAGGCTGGTCTCAAACCCATGGTCTCAGGCAATCCTCTAGCCTTGGCCTCCCAGAGTTCTGAGATTACAGCCTTGACACACCATGCACACCCGGCAAATCCTCCCCCTTTTAAAAGAAGAATCAAATGTCAGTATACAGCCCCAAATTATTAACTATCATTCTGAACATAAGATCAGTACTCAAAAAAATGATATGAATAAGTCAAAATTTTTCTAGGCCTTACCAAGATTCTGAAGATTTCCACAAAAGATACTCTATAAAATTTTCTCCTTATTTAAATCAAAACCATAACTTTTTCTGACACCAGAAAGTTTATCTAGTGAAAATTCAGGCAGAGGGCAAAACACACTTCACTCAATTATTTATTTTCTCTGTTCTGAACAACTGATCAATATATTTATAGTTGCTTATAAAAACTCACCCTCCTAATATTTCCTCCTATATATGAGTGAATATTTATCAAATACCATTGAGTCAAATTTGTCAATGCACTAACTAGTCTCTCTGCTTCCTTGCTCATCTAAGAATAAGTTACTATGGGAACAGTGGTGGATTTGCGAATAACCCAGCAAAAATATTCTGTTTTAACAGGGATTCCTAGCACTTCAGCTGAGAAAAAGTTGGCTTAAAATTTGACATTTTCAAAAACCAAACATTTAAAAAGTCATCTAAAGGCTGTTTTTTTAACATAAAAAAATATGGATTAAGAAACCTATAAAATATTGACTTACATGTAGCATACCCCTATACGAGACTGACAATTAAGTTTGTGAACTTGCCACTTGCATTAGCAGCATTGTACAAACAACTCAGTAAGGTTTCATAACCTTGAAATATTAGTGTCTCACAGCTGTGTTCATGGGGTGGTGTTTTGCTGAGTAGCATTTATTATTGTGGTTGCATGTTTTATGTGCCATTGCAAGAATGTCAGAGTTTGAATTAGAGCAATGAACATTAAATTTCTTATTAAACTGGGCAAGAGTGGAAATAAAATCAGGGATATGTTAGTCCAAGTTTATAGGAATAATTCCATGAAGAAAATGGCAGTGGACCGATGGACTAAACATTTTTCTGAAGGGAGAGAAAGCATCACTGATGAAGAGTGGTCAGGACAACCATTATCTAGCAGAACTGACAAAAACATTGCAAAAATTCAACAAATTTTGTGGCAAAATTGTCAGGTGACTGAGAGGCATAACAGACAAAATAAACAGCAATAGGGAAACAGTTAGAATTTTCTTTTTTTTTTTGGCTATTATGAGTGAGATTGTCATTTTCATTTGGTTTTCTACCTGCTTGTTGCTGGTGTATGAGAATGCAACATTTAGAAAAATCTTAATTGAAAATCTTGGTATGAAAAAGGTGTCTGCAAAAATGGTCCTGAAGTAGCTCTTGCATCATGACAATGTACCTGCTCACACAGCACTGTCTGTGAGGGAGTTTTTAGCCAGTAATCAAATAACTGTACTGGAACATTCTCCCTACTCACCTGATCTGTCCCTCAGTGACTGTTTTCTTTAACGCCCCCAAAAAAGAAAATATTGCAAGGGAGACATTTTGATGGCATTTAGGACACCAAGGGTAGTACAACAGCAGCTTTGGTGGCCGTTCCAAAAAAAAGAGTTCGAAAATTGCTTTGATGGGTGGACTAGGTGCTGACATCGGTATGTAGTTTCCCAAGGGGAGTACTTTGAAGGTTACCATAGTGATATTCAGTAATGAGATATGACTTTTTCTAGAATGATTTCGCTAACATAATTGTCAGACCTCGTAGGTATTCTGATACAGGTTTGTAAAATGACAAGAGTGTGAAATGAATTTATCTATGGAAAATTTGTAAAGCCGGAGGCAATTACAGAAAACAATCTTTTTTTTTTTCCAAAACTGATTAAGCAGTGCAGCCAGTAGTTTTGTTTCTTCACGCTAACAACTGGCTTGATCACAAGGGATAATCACCCCAAATATTTGAGGCGTCTGTCTGTATCTGGACTAGTGATATCTGAAGTCCCTCTAATTTAAAATATTATTTTTTGGCCAGGTGCAATGGCTCAAGCCTGTAATCCCAGCAATTTGGGAGGCTGAGGCAAAAGAATTTCCTGAGCCCAGGGGTTTGAGACCAACCTGAGCAACTTGGCGAGACCTCCTCTCTACAATAAATCAAGAAAAATTAGCAGGGAGTGGTGGTGCACACCTGTGCACACCTGTGGTTCCAGCTACTTGGAAGACTGAGGCAGAAGGATCACCAGGTTGAGGCTGCAGTGGCCGCGAGCATGCCACTTCACTCCAGTCAAAGTGACAGAGTGAGACTCTGACTCAAGAAAAATAAAATATTTTTTAAAATATCTTTTCTTTCCCCATAAATAATCTCTGTACCTGAAATAATTAATCCACAAATCTACTCAGTAACAAAAGTGTACTTCACAGTGTATTTTTCCCAAATGATCACACTTTCTAAATGGGCAGAAATAAAGTAAAAAGCTGAACCAAATAATTAAGTATTTTATTTAAATGGTATTAAATAGGCCAAGGACAGTGGCTCATGCCTATAATCCCAGCACTTTGTGAGGCTGAAGTGAGAGGGTTGCCTGAGCCCATGGGTTCGAAACCAGCCTGGGCAACTTAGCGAGACCTCAACTCTATAATAAATCAAGAAAAATTAGCTGGTCATGATGGCACACACCAGTGGTTCTAGCTACTTGGGAAGGCTGAGGCAGAAGGATTGCCTGAGTCCAGCAGGTAGAGACTGTAGTGGTTGTGAGTATGCCATTGCCCTGCGGCCTGGGCGACACAGAGTGAAACTCCAGCTCAAAATAAATAAATAAATCAGATAAATGACATTAAACAAATAGTTTTCATTAATGTACACCCCAACAATAGTTTTTGTATTTTGTGTCAACAAATTGATAAATATTATAAATACAAAAGTGTGTCAGAGTCTGTTAAGTTTCAGCATTGTATGTTCATTCTTTTTATAGCATGGATATAAATTAGCCTAGAAAATATTATTAAAAATTTCCCTTTGTTACTTTAGAATCCCACATACCTAGCAGAGTACTTGACACATAAGCAATGTCAATAAATATTAACTAAATGGATGAATGAATAAGTGTTCTCATTAGGTAAAATAAATGGAAGAGAACTAAATGGAAAATAGTAATTATTTAGTGCCCACTTGTGTGGTGCCAGGCATTATGCTTTATGTTGTTCATATCACCTATTCTCAACAAGTGTTCAAGGACGAAGAACTTGGGAAGAATAAAATGAATTACTTAATTAATTATTAACAATCAAACTTCGACATTTTGTTTTTCATAAAGCAACAACAGAGAAAATTTCATTTTCATTTCTAATTCTTTCACCTTTAATTACCACATTTAGAAAGGTATCTTTGTCTTGCATAAAATTAATTTTTTTCAATAACTATTAAAACTTTGTTAATAACTACTGTCACCATTTTATTAATTTGGGTAGCATTTGAGTGCCAGAACCAATGATAAGCACTTTGTCAGGTTTTAAAAAAAATGCTTCATGGATTTGAAAGGTTGTTATCTTTTAAGGTAATGATGACATATAAGAAGGCATTTGAAGAATTGATAAAAAGAAAATTATAACTGCAATTATTGATTTACTTTTCTGCTTCTCTCTCTAAGAATGAAAAAATGAAAATAATAAAAGATTATTTTTTTGCCAGTAATCTCAGCTAAACATGCATCTTCAAGTGTTTTCCTAGACAAACAGCAAAATGAACTAAGGTGTTTTGATTCTTGAGCCCAGAGGACTTCATTCTGATGTAAATTGATTTTTGCTTTTTCTATTGAGCATGTGTGTGTCTCCAGTACAGCACTCTTACATGATTTAATTAACAAGTATGAATTAAATGTATTCAGAGCTTATCCAAGTACAGTAAATTCTAGCGCATTTACAAGCTATTTGAAATGATTCTTTACATTGCTACTAGTTCTGGAAAAGTGAGCTCTGCCACCATGTTGGAGACATGAGCAATGAAGTAACATGAAAACTAATTTTGACACATATATGAAATAAGTGAGATTAACAGTGCTAGAGAAATCAACTTTTTATTGACCTTAGATTGAGCTGTGATTTTCTCTGGCTCACTATTCTTACTCTGGTTTTGACTTTGTAAACACAATATTGGGTTCTAGGATATCCTGTGAAGGTCCACTAGTCAAATATGTATACACTTTTTCTTAAAAGATTTTATATTTATGATGGCAAAAATGGCAGCTATTTTTCACTATTATAGTTTTGGTTTACTGAAGTTCAACAGACATCCCCTAGTGCCTCTACTAGATAGGCAAGACTCAAAGACAAGTGAGGCTTATGTTAGCTGCAACACTATCTATTTTGATAGCCTCTTAAATTTTATTCATCAGGGAAAAACATTAATTGGTAGTTAATCAATGTTCTGTCGCAGTATTTTTCACTAAGGTCAAACTCATTGCATGTCTGTTGAGTTAAATTGTAAGCTCCTTGAGGATTGTGTTTACTGACTGTTGTAAACTGCGTGCCTAGCGGAGGGCCTGCCGCATAATAAGTTTGAATGTACAGGAGTTAAGTTTTGGGGGTGGAATGAGACAGAATTCTTTTCCCAGGTGAATCATTCAGGAGGAGGAGAAATCAAAGGGTTCACAAAATACTAGTGTCTATGCCTTCTCTTGCAGAGTTTTAAGGTGTTTTTGAGCAATAATATATGTTCTAAAAATTCATTTATATTTATTTGTGCAAGTTTCTTCGTTTTCATTGTCTAAACTATTTTTGTTTGGTTTCTTCCTGCTCAAGTTGTTTGATGTGAATTGATGAGTATAATCATCCATCCTAAAAGTTCTTCTCACTGCTTAAACATGTAATCAATAGTAGAAGGAGAAACTCTATATCGTCATGTTGGAATAGCTTTTAAAATGTCAAGGGAAGAGTTCAGAAACAGAAACACTCAACAAGTCTGCCTGGCCAGCATGATAAGCAATGCCTTTATACTTCCAAGCACGAATTGAAACATTAATTCCAACAGCTTTGTTGTAACAGTGGTTTATCACAAATCCTCAGTGCTCAATTTTTCTGCATTTGCCAAATGTGCTGCCTAGACACATGGTAATGATTCACTTTGAATATTCAAATGCTTGTGCTTTCTATTGCATTTTATAATTAATATAGTAGCAAAATGATTTTGGTTTCTGTTGGCAATTTCACTATACTCATGTGATGCTTCTTTAGGGATCTTTATTCTTCTGATTCTGGGAGGAAAATGGTCTTCTCAATG
Organism: Tarsius wallacei; assembly: GCA_963574415.1. Classification (NCBI taxonomy): domain Eukaryota; kingdom Metazoa; phylum Chordata; class Mammalia; order Primates; family Tarsiidae; genus Tarsius; species Tarsius wallacei. The sequence continues at coordinate 11,250 of CAUYQG010152822.1, forward strand.
AGCGTGTATCTGCTGATTATTACAGAGATACAAAACATGAAACATCATGTCTTTGGCACCTATGAAGACAAAAATCTAAAAAACAAAATATCTGTTGGATGGATGCACATTCTCTGTTATTTCTTTTACGAGAAAACTTGGTTATTTTATTGTTCAAGATAGTCTCCACATGAGTTAAATAATCTCCACTTAAAATTTGCCAACAGCCATAAGTTTGGTTTCAACAAAATATCTTACTTAAAAATATTCAAAATCATTTAAATGGAATGTACTAATCTCAAAGGCTGTAGATGTAAGCTTCTTATTCTAATGTTCTGAGTGGATTTATAAGCACATCTTTAAGGAATAATCTTTCTTTAATTTTACTATTTTTCAACATCATAAACTAATGGGACTTACAATTCTAAGAAACGATGTTTGAGATATGAGCAGCAGACAGACAACCTACCAAAAATCCCCTCTAATAGAGAATATTTGACTTGATGACCAGACACAGTTGATAATATGTTTTAAATGTAGATCTAAACATTTAAATTGTTAATGTAAGCATTGCTACTTCTAAGTGCAGATTATAATGAGAAAAACAGTGAAACCCACAAAGTCTAACCAGAGTTACCATAATGAACAGATAGAAATTATTTCTAACAGATACAGTTGTGTGTGCCTGTGGTCCCAGCGTCTGGCAAGGTGGCAAAGATCATCTAAGCCCAGGAGTTTGAGTCCAGACCAGGCAACATAGAGAAACTTCATTTCTCTTTAAAAAAAAAAACAAAAAACTGTGAATTTTTAAAAAGATCTCATATTAAACCTAGTTCAAATTATTTTTGATACCATCATAATCATAATTTTTGCTTATACTCTTATTCAAACTATCAAATTACATAATTCCTATATTTTCAAAATAGTATGTGTATATCTAGAAAACAAAAACAAAATAACAAAACTATGTTTTCTTCTCTCTAAACCATTTTACAAGAAAAAAATAAGTTATCTACTTTGTGGTTAAATCAATGATTTTACATATTTATTGGTTTGTTTGAATTTGGTTCGATGAAGCATATTTTTTACATCAGCCACATAGAAGGACACTTCCCCAACTCATTCACACAGACACATGTACATTGAGGCAAATGGTGCAGGAGACCATATGAGGAACAAGCAAGCAGTCAGTCATAGTATTCAAATTAGTGGTATACCTGAAAGATTCATGTAAGTGAAACCAATGATTCAGAAAAAGAAATATCTAAAACTGTGACTCTTCAAATGAGTGTGCCAGTGAGGCCACAAAAATGAATTTTATACTGAGTTTTACTCTCTTTTATGTAAAACCTAAGAGGACAGGCCCAACTTAAGACAACTCTTCTACTAATACATAAAAAAGGAGGAAAGGGAAACAGAGAATAGATGTATCCTTTTGAAATTATCTCTGCAGCCAAAATAATCACCTCAAATAATTGTCCATAGTGGCTCAAGATGAATATCTTTATCTTTTATGAAGAAGAGCATTTATGAAAACAAAACTGTCCTGATCATCTGTTTTAATAAGAAATTATATTGGTAAAATAATTCATTAGAAATAAAGGTGAAACATGCATTTTATTAGAAAGTGAAAAACAATAGCTTTGGTATTTGAGATGAGAAAACTGGCACAGAACGATCTCAATTTCTTCATGTTTTTGCCAACGAAAGCATCATAAAATTCCTTCGTAATGTTAAGATTTCATGACATTATGTAAATTATTAAAGAACCATAATTGTATAGGTCACAGAGGTTACAAAGATAACAATAACCCATAGTAGCATCTGACTTTTCTTCTACATTAATGATACTGGTAGATCAGAGGGCTAGGGCAAGGTGAAATAACAACAACAACAAAAAGTTGAAATTGATCAAGGAGTTAAAAAATTGAGAACTCATCAGGAACTAAGGTCCTAGGATTTTAATTAAACTCAGGCAATTAAAAATCTCATGATATAATTACAGGTTGCAATGTAAAGTATTTGGCCCAAAAGGTAAAAATAATATTTTCCTCACAGCAGCTTTGTAAACAGGATGCCATGACCAATCACATCTAATTTCATTCTCATGCTTATTATCATCAATGCTATTACTCACAGAAACAGCTTCCTGGAGAATGAAAAAGGATATAGGATCTTTTGGAAACATGAAAATATGTAGAAAGATTTGCTTTTTTAAAGAGTCTATTGTTAGCTTTCTCTTGCTCACTCGCTTACTCTCTCCCTCTCTCTCTTTCTCTGCGCCATATTATTCAGTGAATGCCAACTACATGCCAGGATATGAGCTTTTTGGATGACCTAGTTAAAATCGGCTTCCACTTCGTCAGTTCAAAATCAAAGACTCGAGAGGCTGAGCGAGGACTCTGGAGGTCGTTTATCTCAGACCCCTGCCTTGAGGAGTCACTGTTCTAACCCATCCTATACTGAGGTTGGACGAGTCATTTCCAAAGGACCCCGGGGTGCTATAGAAGCTATGTTGGTGACTCAGTTCTCTGCATTCTCCTTCGCAGTCAGGGTCCAATCAAAGTTCCTGAGAGGTGGAAAGGCCACCGCACGTTCAGATGTTCTGTCTTTCAAACATACTCGAAATGAGTTCCTCACAATGAGCGGCCACTTAAAACTTCCTAGGCTATCTGAAATGACAGAGATTTAACTGTTCCTTTAAAGAACTAAACTTCACTTGACATATCAAGTCTTCTTTCTGTTCCTTAGCATGTCAGTTAGCCTTTCAATCTTCCATTTTCTTTCCACATCGGGCATTTAGTGGATAACTGGGTGTCACTTAGTCATTTATTTCCCCTGGTGGTGAAAATTGTAGTTCAGATGAGTGAGTTGTTTGTGAGTTTGTCATAAATGACACAGAAGCACAAAAATGCATTTTATTTAAATATTTTAGAGAATTAAAAATAAAAACACATTTTTTACCTGATTCGTGTAGTAGAGAAAATGGGTCAAATATGGGCAACTGACATCTTCACTTTGTTAACACGCAAGTTTGTAGTTGATAACTCTCATGATGATAGGAAGGCCGTGAGTAGACTTTGAACTTAGGATGTGTCTAACTTAGTGTTGTTCCAAGAACATGTGTTAATCATAGATGCCTTAGATATACTCCAGTTTCCTAGGAACCAAAAATGCTGACATGTGTTTTTGGCCATAGATGTATACCTACAACAATAACTTTTCAAAAAGGTTTACATTTATATGTATGTAATTTTTCCATTTTTCTGAAGCATCTAATGAGAAATATCTCTGCACTGAGAAAATTAATGCTCCATCACAGGCAAACTCTACCTCCAAATCCAGATATTCAAGTCACTTTCATCAATAGATGCCATGAACCTCAAGAGGAGGGAGAAGAAGGCTCATGACAAATTCTTCATCAATTCAATCATATTACTGACAAACTAATTCAAAGTGTTTGCTTAGAGGAGAATGCCTCTTCCTTCATTTTTACACCCAAGAAAAAAACATAATCTCAATTTAAAGATAAAGCCAATAATGATATGTGTTAAAGTAGATAGATATTGTATGAGAGCTATGTGTCTTTGCTGCACATAAGTCTAAAACTCGTCTACTGCTAAATTATAGGAAGAAAAAAAATCACTCTGACAAACATTTGGAAACTGCCTGATATAGAAAACGGAATCAATAAAGCATGAATTTTACGACATCCTCTTAGAACTCATAGAAGAATCTTTCACTGGAAGAAAATACCTGGGACTCATTCATATAAAATAATTCAGGGGATCTATTTAATCTGCGTTTCTGAAATTTGGGGGTTTATCTATAGCCTGTTTACCTTCTATTTATAAAAGTCTTCAAAAAAAAGTCTTTCATGTTATAAAAGTAGCTCTCAAATCAGCAGATAAAGGGTGACATAAATAAATAGTGTCTAAATTCTTAAAAATGTAAAATATTGGCATTATATGTCCTAAGAGTCAGCACATTTTTTTTAGTAAAGGACCAGAAGTAAATATTTTCGGGCTTGCAGGTCTCTGTCAGTCTATTCAGCTGTTTCATTGTTGTGTGAAAGCAATCATACACAATAGATAAACTATTGGTCAAGGCCAAATTTGTCTGCTGTGAACCATATTTGACCCATGGGCTATAGTTTTTCAACCCCTGCATTAGGCCATAAATTTCAAGTAATATAAAGATTTTATAATGCAAAATAATAAAACCATGAAAGTACTAGAAGAAAACGTAAGAGAAAAGCATTGTAATGTGGATATCAAAATATATTTTAATTATAATCTCAAACCCAGAAATAAAAAAATAAAATAAGCATGACTATATTAAATTTTCAAGAAAGCATGAAAAAAGCACACAACAAAAGACAAATAACAAACTATTGAAAAATATATTTGCAATTCATACCATAGACAATAAGCTGATAACCTTTACTACATGATAAACCCTCTTCTAAAAAAGGGGAACAAAAGATATGAAAAGATAGTTTACAGAAAACAAATATGAATGGATTTTAAATACATGCTCCATACTCTCAGCTTCATTCATAATAAGTAAATTTGAAATTAAAATGAACATAAGCTACCACTTTCATCTTTAAGATTAGCAAAGATCAAAAAGTTGAAAAGTACACTAAGTTTATGAGGATGAATGGAAAAAGGACCTCTTAAACTTTCCTGATGTTGTCATAAATCAATGTATTTTCTTTGAAGGTCAATTTTTTTTCCTTCTTTTTTTGGGGTCAACCAATTTTTTATCTCACTTTATATGAAAAGATTTAAAATAATGGAGAACTGAGGTATGTACATTTTTACTGACACTTTAAAATGTGTTTTGGTTGAGGTTTAAACTTTGATGAAAATCTAATAAAGCACAAAAGTTTTTACAGGGGTTAGTGAATAAAGCATCCACAGGCAATTTATTCCCACTTACTTTGTCATAAGTCATTGCAATTTCATGTAGATAAGGAATTTTAAAGTATTGTCACATCTATTATTTAGATGTCTTGCAATCTGATTTTTAAATGACAGCTTTGTAGAACTCTTTGGCATCACCTAAAGGCAGTGGCGTATTATCACTATTTCATGTAATGTCAACTAATTCATAGACAGTTTCTAATTTTCAAAGTATTTTTGACTATAAATGCTTTGGTGGTGTGTTACTATATCCAACTTTCTTATGCATTTCTACTTTTTTCAACATTTTAAAAAAAGTTTGGCCAGGCGCAGTGAGTGGCTCAAGCCTGTAATCCCAGCATTTTGGGAGGCTGAGGCAAAAGGATTGCCTGAGTCCAGGGGTACGAGACCAGCCTGGGCAACTTGATGAGACTTCGTCTCTACGATAAATTAAAAAAATTGGCTAGGCATGGTGGCAAACGCTTGTAGTTCCAGCTAATTGAAAGGCTGGGGTGGAAGGATCGCCTGAGCCCAGCACTTTGAGTTTGCGGTGGCTGTGAGCATGCCACTGCACCCATCTTGGGTGACAAAGTGAGACTCTGACTCATAAAAAAAAGAGAAAATGTTGATACTCCTGCCCATAACTCACTGCTTGTAAAAATCCCTGCCTAGCTACTTTTAAACTCATTGTTATCACTATCCTTGCTTGGCATTCTTAAGGAGAGTTTGTACACATATCTTGATTTTGCATTCCTCATATTGTTGGATGAGTCTTGAAGAAAAATAGAATTTACAACTAGTGAAGAGTGGAAAAAGACTGAAGCTAAGCTTGATTTGCATATTAAGAAGATGGGATGCTAGCAGGCAATCAAACTTCCATGGAAAGTTTTTAACACTTTTCAGCCTGGGCAACATAGTGAGACCTTGTATATTTTTAAAAATTAGCCAGACACAGTGGTGCACACCAGCTACTTGGGTGGCTGAGGTGTGAGGATTGCCTGAGCCTAGGATATTGAGGACTACAGTGAGCTGTGATTGTGCTACTGCCCTCTGGCTTGGGCAACAGAGGGAGCCCTGACTAGGTGAAAAAAAGAAAAAGAAAAAGAAAAGGAGTTCAATGATAAAAGAAAGCCTTTAGCACTGAAATGATCAGATTAATTGAATGATTTAGAAACTTAGACAGATATGTGTATCTAGATTAGCGGTCTGAGAGATTGAAGGCAGAGAGTTCAATTAAAAGGCTATTACAGAAGCTCGCATGAAGGGAACAGAGAGAAAGATTGAAAACAGGAGTTAAGAATCAGGAAATTGTTAAATTAATGCATAAGGCCTTTTGAGTGCAGGGGACAGGTGTTTGTGTGGGGTTTTATTTTGCCCACTCATTCTACTATCTGTTGTAAAACAACACACTTACTTGAATAGATAACTGTATTTTCCAAGGAAGAATTTCAAGCAAGATTCACTTCTCACTCAGTTTGAATGATATAGCTGTCATCTGCTTAGCACCAAGCCCTTTACTACGAAAAAAATTGAAAGTATTAATGCCATATGATGCTCTACCACTAGTAACCTACTTCTGATCATTTATAGGTGACCTCATATTTCAGGTAGGCTTTCCACTCTGAAGCCTTGTCATTTATACTTTCCATAGGAAAATCAGAGCTTTCACTGAATCTTTTTTTCACCCAGGCTGGAGCGCAGTGGCACACTCATGGCCACCCCAGTATCAACTTGCCGAGCTCCAGCGATCCTTCAGCCTCAGCCTTCCAAGTAGCCAGAACTAGAGACGCACGCTACCACACCCGGCTAATTTTCTTTTTTTACTATTGTAGAGACGAGGTCTTGCCAAATTGCCCAGCAGGTCTCGAACCTACGGGTTCAGGCAATCCACTCACCTTGGCCTCCCAAAGTGCTGGGATTACAGGCTGAGCTACCAAGCCCGGAAGTACTAAATCTTTTAATTAAGGTTTCCTTGAAACTGCACAAAAGCTACTTGAAACCTATGAGACCTTTGTGGTCTTTGGGAATGAATGGTTTTCAGCAAATAATGAAGCAAAAACTTTCATCTGGATGAGATGTGTTGCATGAATGCAGCCAGTTGAACAAATAGTACCTTGCTGACATATTTTACTTCGTTAATAAGAATAGATACCGCCGGGCTTGGTGGCTCAGCCTGTAATCCCGCGCCTTTGGGAGGCTGAGGTGAGTGGACTGCCTGAGCCCGCGGGTTCGAGACCTGCCTGGGCAAGCGAGACCTCATCTCTACAATAAATCAAAAAATCAGCTGGG